>VWYI01048692.1:0-128641 GCA_013399455.1 Anthoscopus minutus
TTATTTCAAGAATACATGCAAGATAAGAGTTAAAATGTGTATATAAAATCCTGTATGATCTCAGAATTTGTTTTAGTGAAATTGTATGTTGTACAGAGAGGGCATGTGTAATATACGTGTATGTATATATAATAAAATACTTGCTAGAATTTTAACATTTGACTTCACTAGAGACTTAGTGGGACTTTGCCCTAGGCAAGTTTTTAATAGCAATAATAAAAAAATACTTAATGGTACTTAGGGTAAATAATGTGTGGTCACTCTGTTTAAAAAAAAGTAATACCAAACATCTGTGCTAGATTTCCACATGATAAAATCCCCATATTACCTACAGTTCTCCCAAAGTTATAGAGAAACAAATGTTTATTTTAAATTCTAGAAGAGACATGTGATAACCAATTTAAGAACTTTAAGGCAGGTATCTTGTGTTTTCTGACAGGAATGTGTATTTAGTGATCCTCATGATATTTAATTCTGAACATGAAGAAAGCCATAGCATGGCCTTATGGCTTCAAGACAGATTTTCAACCACTAACAAACCAATACTCCTTTTCCTTAAGTCTACTTGCAAAGACCACTTTGTTACATGCAGGATGCATTAATTTCCTTATCAAAGCAAAAGCTATTTTTTTATCAAAGCAAAAGCTGTTTTTTTTTCAGAAAACAACAATAAAATTAATCTACCTTTAGAAAACACTAAGAAAAATACTTGAGAGAATTTAGTTAGTTAAAGGCATAGGATTCAGTCTAACAGAGATGGAAAATCAAGTGCAATCTGGGTAGAAATTCTCAGAAAGCATGAAACAGAGATCAACATTCTCTTTAGAGGCGACCTCTCCCAAACTGAAGCAGAAACATGCTCACGCTGTTACTCAGAGCTACATTTCTTCTCTCTTGCTCTGTGATCAGGAACCAAGGAAACCTTCGCTCTAACTCTCTCCAAGCTGGGAATTTGGCTATCCCTGTGAAAGCTTATTGCTTAGATTTTAAATTCCTTGATACAGGGAAAGAAATCTAACCCCATTTTTACACAGCTTATTTCCCAACATTTTAGTGAACCTTGCCGACACTGACATTCTTTGCTATTCCTGTAAGAGTGCAGGATTCCAACCTCAGCTTTATTCTCCTTCTCCCGCTCTATAACGGGCCTCACATTTGCCATTTCTAAGGCCCTCAAACACAAAGCTCAAATAAAAATGTCATCACAAGTTTGCTTCTGTGAAACAAAGTTTAAAGATGCATGGATTGTACTCTGCAGAAGGTACAATCTTTGAGGGCCTCAAAGTCAACACATCACAGTCTGCATCTCCTAAGAATATGAAAGCAAATGAAGGAGAAAAAAAAAGATTGTTTATTTTCTGGAGTTATTTCTCTGCCTCTAGTACACTAGCCAATTCCATGACTCTCACCTGCACTTTCTCTAAGAAATACCATCTAAAGCCTGGAGTAATTCCAGATCTTTGAAGGCAGCTATAGTTATGAAACTCAGCTGAAGCTACTCATGGGGGTGGATGGGGGAAGGGCATGAAGCAATCAATGGCTTAAAAACATGAAATTTTTGCACGATTCATGTACATCAACCAATGAGAAAAGTAGGATATTTATTTCTGGTGATGTGCATTCATATGAAATGGATGAGAAATTAATAATTGACCAGTTAGTAGAGGCTTACAGACAATGAAACATTACTTCTCTCTACCTAGTTAAGTGAACTTTGCAAAAGTTACCAGCTACACAAAAGCAGCTGTGGAATAACAAACACCTCCCTTATAATTCAATTCCTTGTAGGATCAGTGCTCAGGGGGTGCAGGTCAAGGAGAGAGAACAGACATTCATTTGAGATACGAGTGTGTTGAGGGGTCGTCCTTAATTCCCAATTCTTCAAGACCACTTGCTTCAGTTTCTCTTACAACATGGTAGATTAATTCTCTGGTCTGGTCAAAATATCACCCACCAGTGATTATTAATAGCTTCCTACACCACCATGTTATCTAAAAGATTAACAAAATGAATGAACAAAAGAAGAAATTCCAGCTTTGCCCTGTTTTAAAGCACTAAGAAATGAACTGCATTAAGAGAGAAAATTACAGTTGCATTAGGGGAAAACATGGTCAAAAGCTCAGCAAAACATATGTAAGACTTGACCTTTCTCCAGCTAGGTCAGTACACAATTAGATTTCATGAACTAAAAAATTCCAATCCAAAGCAATTTTAAATTAAATACCAACAGCAAAGGACTTATGAAAAGCCCATCTCTACATTACATTTTAATGTAGTGTTGAGGCTGCAAAAAATCAGCAGCCTTCACTTAATTTTTTTCATAGTCAACTTCATTTGCACCATGATAACTTTTCTCCATAGACAGCACTCTTTCTGCTGGAAACTACAGCAGAATCTGTCATTGTAAAGGTAAACTGACACACACAAACTCTATTTGTTGAATCATTTCATATGATGCTACACATTATTTTATCATCCTTGTTTCACAGAATGACCAAATCATTAAGGCTGGAAAAGACCTCCAAGATCATCAAGTCCAAAGTCTTTGAAGATCTCCACCTTGTCAATCAGACCACGGCCACACCCAGTCATTTCTTGAACACCTTCAGGGATGGTGACCCCATCACTTCCCCAAGTTGTCCATCCAGCATTTAACAACCCTTTCTATGAAGAAATTCCCCCTGAACCTCCCGTGGCACAGACGGTTTCAAGTGCAGCACCAGAAACAAAAGAGAAGAAACAGCCATCTAGGGTTTGACCAAACAGAACATTACACATGACCCAGTCCTAGTTTCTCAGAAATACTTTCTCACCCAATATTTGAGCTATACTCCAACCTGTAAAAATAAAGAAAGCAGAATATTTTAGATGACGTTCTAAAATGACAAATAATTTGTTAAAGTATAGAAAGATTAACATTATTTGAGTGAATACTAAATAATTCATGATGAAATTCATTAAAAATGTATTCAAGTTCTAGCTTACTTTTAAAGCATTCTCAGGAGGAAAAAAAAAGTTCAGTAACTCTGCCAGGTGAATTACACAATTAGAATTAAAACCTACAAACACTAGCTATGGAAAAAATAATATCAATCCACTGGGCAGGCTGCTGCAGAAGATTCAACCCAGTAACCTCTGTTTTATCATTTTGAGACCCTGTATCGTGCAGGGTAAAGACTAAAAGCAGCGACAGAAATTCAAACGAGAGCTGCAGAACAAGAATTTACCAAGCAACACATAAAGATCAAAGGTTGATCTATTTGGACGTTTAACAAATATGAAATACTTTAAACTATACATAATGTCTGATGTTACTTCAAAGCATGCAGACAACTTTCCATAACAAGAAAGCAGAAGAAAAAATTTGAACCTTAGTACATTTTCCAAGAGTCTACCAGAACAATAAAATCCAGAGTCCTGCATAAACAAACAGACACCTACTAAAACATTTTGTTTCTAAGGAGTTCCTACAGCCTAGACATCATACTTCCAAGCTCCCTATAACAAACTTCAAATATGCAGAACCTTAAAAAAATAAATAAAACCTATAAACACTATGTGCAACAGAAAGAGAGCTGGAGAGAGAAACTGCACCCAAAGCTTTGAATTTTTAGAAAAACAAGGAAATTGTGAGCCAAAATCTCTAAAACATTAGACAGATCCTGCCAATCTGGCTGGAACTGATTCCAGACAACAAATCTAGAAAAATTTGAAACCTTGACCACTTACCAAGGTATATCAGCATATCACAATCAGTAAATCCCATTCTATACTTGCAGCATTCCAGACAAACGACAACCTCTATATTCTCATAAACTGAGGGAGAAAGAACTTTTTTTCTCTGCCTCTGAGAACAACTTGTTGGGGAACATCAAATTCATTCAGAATAAATACAGGAGATACACGCACAGTCTATAGGTAGCAATAATATGTCCTTTTAGCAAGCCTTGGACTGATCAGTAAATTGGATGCTAATTGGGCTTTGCTTGGAAGCTTACATTTTATCTATTTTTTGAGGTCCATTTAGTTTTCGCTGTCCTTGATAATCATTCTCATTAGAAACTTTCTTCAAATTTCCTCATGTCCCATATATAGCCAAATTAGGGCTCACAAATTTAATAGACACTGACAGATGAAAATCAATCTCACAACTGCCCGTCCTTGAAAACAGAGTGTATGCAGACCTAAATCCAGAAATTTGTCTGCTAGTTTATAGAACTTATTCCACAACCCTCCCTCAAAACAAATTCAGTATCATGAGCTCCTTATGCCACTCCTTTCAGAATGCATCAATGCATTACATCAGTTTTAATTAAAATTCTGCCTGCGAAAAGATTCGGAGTCCACACCTTCAAAAGAAAACTTTATGAAGGGTATCACAAAATTTTCCACCTTCTAGGTTTCAAATGGGCAGCAGAAACTACTGAGTCCTCAATACATATTCTAGGTTAAGGAACATAAGCTAAATATAAAATAATTTGTCCATAGCAAAGAAAATTCTTTGACAACAGTCTCTAGATGTAAATAGCTGTTCTTAATCTCGAGCACTAATTCTTGAGCTCTTGCACTAATTTCATTTGCACTTTAATCTGCCAGGCAAATTGATGTTTTTAGTGCCTGCTGCTGAGTTTCTAAGCAAGCAGAGGTGTTTCTCCTGACTCCCCTTGCTGTGTGCTGGCTGTACCCCCCTCCCTGCACGTGCCCACCCTCCTTAGCAGGGTCTCAGTGAGGAAGACTGGCCCTGCCTTGTTTGCCTGATAGAGTCACGTGAGAACACTGCTGGGATAGAAAGGGGCAGATGGGCTTCACACCAGGCCAGATTTTCTTTCAATTGTACTAATCCAATCATCCCAAATGCAGTCCCAAAAATACATTTACAAGTGCTGTGGGCAGCTGATGGGCTTGGGATCCAATTTAGGTTTTCTCAAGTAGAGCACAGCCAGCAGCACAGTGTTTTAATGTGACATTATGGTATATTTATGTAATAAGTTGGAATATCCCCACATGAAAATACATTAGAAGTACACATAAGCAGAAGCCTTTGTTTATATGGAAGGCAAATTATTTTAAAACAATCTTTTCAAACACCAGAGGCATAAAAATGCAATCCAAAGGTAGCATGCACTCCTAACTCCTTAGAGCAGCAACAGATATCACTTCCCTCTTCAGTAGGTCTAGTCTTCTTTTGCCAGATATCACTTCGCCAAAATGAAAGGAAAAAGAAACTTTGCATAGCAACATTTTAGAGACAATAAGCCCAAATATACTTACTTCTCTTCCATTTTCCCATTCTTTCTTTCAAATATCACACAGTCCTGCTGAGTACTTATTACAGATGTAAAACAAATGCATGCTATCCTTTTCATCAAAAAATTAGAGCACAAAAAGAAAACACTTCAATACTCCAACAATAATTTTAAAACTGCAACAAGTTCCACAACTATTTTAACAAAAATATATATTTTAAACAAATGAACGAATTTTTCATTACCTCTCTAAGATGCATGTTTTCCTTCTCCTTCTGATCTAAAATCACTTCTAAATGATTAACCTGAGATTCAGCCTCTGCCATCCTTCGAGTTCTCTCATTGTCATCTTCCATTCCTTTAGAAGGCAAACCTTTACTTTGCAACATCTCTAAAAGCTTTTTTATTGATTCATCTCTGGCATTTAGTGTTTGCTTTTGTGTTTCAATCCTAAGCTCCATTTCTTCTAGAGTTTTTCTCAACAGGAAGAGCTCTTTAGCTTGTCTATCATGTTCTGCCTGAAGCCTTCGAAAATTCTCCTCTGTGAGCTCAATGGTAAAATGCTCAGCCCCTCGGTTCCCACTTTCTTGCTGGAGAAGATGGTTAAGGTCTCTCTGGGTCCTAAGCTCATCTTGAAGTGCCTGGATTGTCATTTGCAGATGCTGCAATAAAGAAGAAGAGAAAAAATTACCTTAGGATTTGAATGTAAAATTAGTATTTGATTAAAGTTTTTTGTATGCTGTGACAAAAAATCATTAGGATTAGTAATGAAATTATACTAAATGACAGTATAAAATATCAAATGTAGGTGACAATATTTGTAATGATGTCTTTCAAGTTCTTGTAGAAAGAAAAACGAAGACAACATACACAGACACAACAAAATGTCAGCTACAGATAAAAATAATAGCAACAAACGCAAACACTAGGCAGTGACACATCCATTAGAACAATCAATGTGTACCTACAAAGCTCAAAGACTCAGTATTCCATGTTTTCTAAATTACTTCATAGACTAAAGACAAATCTGCTCTTCATGGTGTTCAACAGTACTGCTGTTTATAAAGTCAATCGAAGCCCTCGCTATAATTAAAGGGGACTTTGGGGAAGGGCCGAGTTGGGGCTGGTTGGTTTCATTTTTTCATTTTGGAAGCTAAAGCTATGAACAAGTTTAGTAAACAGGATTACTGTATCTCTCAAAAGCAAACAAAAAAACTCACAATAAGCAATACTGAATTTTGAAAAATAAATTTACTGCAAATAGTGGACAAACCTTTGTTCTTCTGGCATCCAAAAACTGAACAGCATGGTAAATGAAAAAATGAAGCAAAATCAACATAAATAAAGGTCAGATGCAAGCAAAGGAGATTCAACAGAAAGAACTGAATTCAACAAAAAGTATCTTCAACAGAAAAAAAAATTTTATTGAGTTATACAGAAAGGCAACAACAAATTCACAGTACTGAAATATATAAACTTATAGACAGACTTTAGTCAATAGATGTGACTAAGAAAAATATATTTGAAATAAACAGTCCCATGGTAAATTACAATCATTCCTATTGGGCACTGCTGTTCTTTTACACTTTTAGGTCTTTCAGAAGACTTTAACTTGTCCTAAAATATTTATACTACATTTGTGTACGGGGATCTGTCTCTGTTCCAGAGGTACATCTTGTACTCCTTACTCAACACAGATCAAAATAAAAACTGATTTTGCCCATGTTAAGGTTGGAATACAGATAATTAACCTAAATTGCTATGGTTTATGATGTTCATTTCAGATTATATCCTTATCTGACAGTTTGTCTTTAATTTTTTCCTCTACTTATTGCCTACACAGCATATTGAGCTTTTAGAAATATGAATTCCTGAATAGGCTCACAATCTGCACCAGAAGACATTTAACTGAAGGAATTAGGGGACTTAAAAGCATGCCATCAGACCTTTCAGGTTTTACTGATGTTCTGCAACTTCACATTCTAAAAACAAGAACAGAAAAACAACAGAAACAAGACCAAAAAAAAACCCTAAAACAGCAACAACACAGACATCAAACAAAAAAACCTTATTTTATTTGATACTGCCTTCATGTTTTACACAAGTACATGTAAATCTGTCGGGTTTTAGCAATTATTCGAACTAAATGAAAAATTCAAAACCTTGAAAAACCAACCTTTTGAAATTGCCTCAAGAAACAAACCTTTTGAAATGTCTTTTATCAGTTATTTCAAACAGAAAGGGAGTATTACCAGTGGTAGAATTCTGTTAGACTCTCTGAATCTGTTCTATCATTAAATAAGCACTGTTTTAATATAAGTCCACATCTTCATTCTCTTAGTATCTGCATCTTATTAGGCACAGTTGAGAGCATACACATGTAGGCCACTCATTCATAGCCCTGCTTATTTTTAATGGTAATTATTATCTTCTCTTAATCTCATCATCTTTTAAATTAGCTACAATAAGCTTAAAAACTCCAGTAATCTTCAAACTCCTTTAGATGTACAAATTTCCTCACTTTGAATCTGCTAATGTGCCAGCTGTTTGTGACCCCAAGACTGACTACACCTTCTGGATTCCAAAATTATTTCACTTCTCACACCTGACCAAGAACCTTCTCTATGCTACTAAACTACAAGTAAGCAACAGCAATATTCAGTAACTACCAGAACCCCAGAAATACTCAACTTTTTTTCCCTGATCTGAATAATAATTTAAGATACATCCTCCTAAATGTTAAATCAGACTTCATGATACAACCAATTTACAAATGAATGTTTTTCCAAAGTAGTCTCTATATATTAAATGTCAATTTGTCAAATTGACATTTGTAAATTGACAGCTGTAAAAACCTAGCTGATCAAAAGAAAACGAATTCTAAAATATGTTTTAACCCACAAGTAAAAGTAAATTTTACATATATATTGCTAACATCCAAACCCTTTGAATGCACACATTTTGGTTGGTAAAAATGTTTTGGTAAAAACCAAAAATTGTTGGATCAACACAAAAATTAATTAGAAATCATAACCCAAGCAGCAGTTCTGGTTAAGATAAATGAGACAAATTCCTTTTCTGCACCCAGCAGCCTGTGCATGCTGTCCTCAGGCTCTACCCAGACTCACATTTGTCACTAAGCACGACAGCAGTTCTGGCTGCTTCTCTGTGATTATGTTAAAACTAACAGCCTCAACTGTGGCAGACTACTGCTACTTTAACATAAAAGAATCCATTTTTGTACACCTTCGAGACTTAGAACATGGGAGACCAGATTTAGGCTTCTGCTGGCACAGATTTTTTTATCTGCAGCTTGCTATGGAAAGGAAAGAACAAATGTTGTGAGGGTGGAAAGAAATTGTATAATTAACTGCAGGGGAAGGAATGTAGGAGTGCTGTGAATATCTGTCACATGGCTGTCATTACAGATACAGAATTTTACAGGATTTAAAAAAAAAATGCAAGATCTATCACATTTTTTTTATAATTTCTATTAAAAATGGACCAGTTGACCAGAAATATGCCAATTTCTTGACAATATATAAATAGTTCTCTCAGAACTTTTTCAATCCTTCTCCACAGCCCAGCTCCAAGAAGCAATCCATGGAACAGTGAATTGCTCCATAAGCTGAAACAAAACTATAAAAGGAAGATTAACTAATGGCTCTTTCCAGACTTCAAATCATGCTCTTACACAAGGAAGTTCCTCTAGTCTGTGCCAACTACCTACACCCAAAAGAACTGCCTGCTGAGAACCATTCTGCCACAGTGTGCTTCAGGTCACATAAACACTTTCAGAGCATCCCAAAGCCACAATTGTGGTGAACAGTGGAGGGCAATGAACTCACAAGGAGACTCCTTGATTTAAAATTGCTGGTCCACCTGCAGAAGCACACGGCTTCTTGTGCTCTGCACCATCACACCGCCACCAAAAGCAAAGAACACATTCAATAACCCAGTCCACTGGATTTTAGCTCCTGATTCTCTTGTTTCTTTCTCACCCTAGTAAATAGAGAATTGACAGGGCTGAATCAGCTGACACAGTCTAGTCTCTTGGCAGTGGGAAATATAAAAAGAGACTGAAGACTGTGCAAAAAAATCCTCATGTGTAATTGTACATTACAGAAAGCTACAGCTATATCTGACCAATACACCTGGACAAATATAACAGTAAATTATCCTGTCAACCATAATCTCATTCTCTAAAATCAAGCTTCCTGATTTATTCCATAATCTATCACTGTTCTATTTTAATTCTTCTCAGTATGAGGCTCTATCTCACAAGGAAACAGACTACTTAAAGCTTTCTTAGGAACTGCATCTAAGTCAATTTGTATGTTAAATTTAGTTGTGCTACTGAAATAAGTATGAGCATTAGACTTGCAAAAATTTGCAACTAAGTATTGTTAAAGAAAAACATGCAAATCCTAATTTTCTTTTGTAAAGAAAAAAAAAGAAAGGGAACTGGAGAGATTTTCTTCATTACCATAAATTAAGAAATGGATTATCTCATGCATTTCCTCATCTGCCTATTACCATTCAGTAATCTGGTATCCAAAAAAAAAACCCACTGAAAATCAGTTGACTGATTTTTGAATTTTGCCTGAGTAAGCCAGGACTGATAGAGTTGAAATGAGAAGACAGATCTAATTTGTGAGGAATCACAAGAGATTCTGACCACACACAATGAATCTTCAGCATTAAAAATTCTGAGCATGAGATGTGAGAGAGCTTTTGCATAACACTGTTTGCTGATATAACCATATATTTGACAAGGGTGAATTCTTGTCTGACTTTCCTTACTTTTTCTTTCTTTATGCCTTTAAATTTAGTGTCTTGTCAAATTCTATAAAGCTTGCCCTTACAACCATGCAAGTTTAATAAGGAATATTAATATGGAATATTGTCATGTACACTTAAACCTCCATTCCTAAACACAGATATGGTGGGCTGACCTTGGCTGGAGGCCAGGACTCCACTAAGCCACCCCATCACTCCCCTCCTCAGCAGGACTGGGGGCAGGAGGAGAATAAGATGAAATAAACCTCATGGGTCAAGCTAAAGGCAGTTTAATAAAACAAAAGCAAAGGCCATGCACAGAAGCAAAGCAAAACACAAGATTTACTCTCTATGTCCCATGAGCAGGCCAGACCCAGCCACTTCCTGGCCAGTAGGGCTTCAGCACAGTTGCTCCAGAAGACAAACACTGTAATGAGGAACACTCCCTCCACCAGCTTCCTGTTCATACCTTTCATTCTCTGCTACTAATCAAGTGCCCACCAAGCTGCTCTATCACTCCCCTAAGCTTGCCCCTCATCCTGTGCTCTGCAAGTTAAATAAGGAAGCTGGTCATATACATTTAAATCTCCATTTCTTAATACAGACATATTTAATCTGAAGTATCAGTCTTCGCCACTATTCAGTTAGCTTCTCTGGGCCATCTCACACAAGTAATTTGATGAACAAACAAGTATTGCATAAAGATCATTGAATGAAAATGCATCCCCAGACAGGCTAAAAAGTTTTAGTACTGCAAATTCCAAAGAAGTTTTGCACCTATTTCTTAAGGGGCAACCGGTAAATATATTTCTTTCCCAATTCCTTTGTTTGCTGTGCACTGAGAGATGTTGATGAGCCAAATTTTGTAGCCTGTAATCACATGAACCAGAAGGTCAAGAGGAAGGGACATTTAGAAATGTAAGAATTAAAACCAAAGACTTGAGAGCAATAATCTGCAAAGATCTGCAAAGCTGGGAGGAAAAAATCAAGTTCTTTACTTATTAAAAAGAGGATGTTTATTAAAAACTTGTCATCAGTATCATAGCAAAATGCAAGGGTTTGTATTTAGGTGATCCTTACTATGACAACTTTTAAGAGTCCAATTATGCTATTGTGACAATACTGGCCTTCTTTTTTTCCACTTCTTCCCTTTGGAGAAATACTGCTAGTAGTGCCATAGTTACTAAGTGTAGTATTTAGTTGACTGAAAAATCAGTAACCAATATTTTGACCAGTATGAACACATGTGCAAGAATCTGTTTGCAGATTACTTCTTACAATTTATAGGAGAAAACACAAAATGCTTTTTAACAAGGCCTGGAAATCAACATCAGTTTAAGAAAAGTAGAATATTATTTGTTTCCCAAGAGTTCTGTCTGCAACATTAACTACCCAGCTAAGATCAATACACTGTTTAGAAGTCCTGGATATTCAAAGACAAATTGCAGGCATTCATATTTTAAAACTATTCTCAACAGATAAAATAACTATATACTCCTCCATCCCCTCATGAACTACAGCTCTTCTGATACTTTTTACTGCCTACATAAGAAGTTTCTCCTTTTTCAGCATTGAAGCACTTGAGGTTCCCCAAGGAAGCTTTTAAATCATTTGGGATGATAAACCTTTACCCTCCCCACACAAAATTTCCCTCATGGCCTTGGCTCTACAAAATCAATATTTGTGATTTGTATTCTGACTGCCCACTGTTTACCAATATGAGCAGAATCCCTGCCCTACAGGTAACCCCAGGAGGAACTGCAATCACTGAACAGAAACACCATCTGAGTTTCCCATCATCACAGCACAAGTCTAGGAAAGTGAGAAAATACTCAAAGCCTTGTTCAAACAACAAAGGAAATTCCACTCCCCCATCGATCTCACCCACAGGCCCCACTGGTAACAAGCAGATACAAGATGAAAAGAAAACCAAAAAGCACAAGAGCACATCATTCCTAGCTCTCTGTTTCTCATGAAACAAACTTCCAGTTATCTCCTCAGCCTTTTATCTAGAGGGAACAGTGAGTTTTTACTTCTGCTGATGCATTGTCTGGTACTTTCTGGAAGCCTTTGTTTTTTAGATTGCCTTCTCTGCTGCTAAAGTTTTCCTACAAGGAATGATTTCACAGAAATATAACCCTAAAGTAATTATCACAAGCTTTCAGAAGGCAACAGTACATTATCAAGGGTTTTCAATATGTTCTATTTAGACAAGATATTTGCAGACATACACAAAGCTCTCAAAATATGGTGGAAAAAATTCTTAAAACTGAATAAGTGCTGTTCCCTAATAAAACATTGCATTGTGTATTTAGTACAGACCAAAATTTTGTTAGTTTTACTTAGAAAAAAAGAAAAACTGAGGAAATACAAAAAAAATATAATTTCTCCCTGATAGCTAAGTTCAAGTTTCCACATACAAAGCAGATTTTTTTCCCAGTATAGAGATGTTCAACATCAAGCTTTTTATCAAATAGCATTATATATTCCTCTTTTGTTATAATTAGTGAGGTATTATGTATTAAATACCCAGTACAGAAACAACCATATCCAGATTAAGTCAGCAAGTCACAAACAGGTAACTAAAATGACTGAAAAACTTTTCAAATATTATTTGTCTCAGCCTCACCAAACTACAGGTTTTTAGTTCATTTTTATTCCATAAAATTGGTTACTTATTTGTTATCAACATGGAAATTGATTAATCAAATGTGGGGAGAAGCTAAGTGCAAGTTTTTGTTTTGTGGGGGTATTTTAGGGGTTTTTAAAGAAAAAATTACAGAGCTCCCCTGAAAGTGAAATCATATATATCCCCAGTGGACCAACAACAGACTGAGCACTACCTTGTCAAATTCCTGAATAGATTACTGATTTACTGGAGTGCAGTTTTCTCTCTCAGAATACTCAAGGGGCTACAGAATTATTTGGGGTTTTTTAAACAGTTGTAAAACACCATAGGATCAGCATTCCTCGCTGCTGGTTTGGGGCCTGAGGAGAAATTAGGTTTAGTGATGATCCCAGTGGGCCAAGAAATTAAAACAAAATGCACATAATGGAAGTATTTAATTTAGAAGCAGGATTGCATTAAGATCTGCATTTGTCATAGGGAACTGAGCTCTATTCCTGCTTCCATGGTCATGTACGACTGAAATGCACCTGTTCAAAAACCTGTGAATATTTGCCTTCTTACTTTCATATCCATGGGATTCTGTTCTGTTACACTAGTTAAGTTCTGTGACACTAGTTAAGTGTGAGCCATCATGCAAATTGCAGTTAATGAAGAACAAAGAGTTAACAATTTGTTGATTCAGCTTTAAAAGGAAACCTGATAAGCAAAAAAAATATCTGGCATGTACTTTCCTCTTTCTTTTTGGACACTAGAATGTATTGTGCAGCCTGCTGATTCAGTCAAAATAATATCATAGCAAAAATCTTGGATTCTAAACAGGCCTATTACTTTCTTATTTCCCAAAAACTGAGGTTGGGGCACATTAAAGGAATTTTTTCAGGCACCAAGTCAAGAAATTGCCTACAAAAGGAGTGCATTGAGAGCAAACAAGGCCACATTTCAAACACTGAAATACTTGTGGTATTTGATCTTCAGACCCTCCCTTTATCTACTTGAACTTTTGCTATGGAGTTTCTGCTTCTGGCAGAGAACTCATTGTTACCTTGAAAAAAAATAAAATAAAATTAATCCTTTTCCCAGATTAAATAAAAAAAAGTGATCTGAGCTCTACTTTCCTATTTTGAAGTCTGACTCTAATGAATCATCCCACTTCCTTCATTAAAGAAACAAAATCTGAGGAAGGGGATTTCTGTGGACAAAGTGCAGGTGCTGCTGAAGCTACCAAAGTGAAATGCAGATAAAGGAAAACTACAGAGGTGTCCAAATAGTGTTTCCAATTATAAAGTCATAACAGATCAGAACAGAAATGGTTGCTACTGTCAGTGAACAGCAAGCCACAAAACACTGAATGATGTTTTAAAAAATGAAAACAACCATTCACATAACACGTGCTTGTTTCTCAGAGGGCTTTAACACTCGACACACTCTAAGAGTTGACATTTTATAGATCATATATAAGAAGCAATACAGAGAACTCCAACAGACTGAGAGCCTGCCAGTCTCTCCAGTGGAGATGTTGGTGATTATTTTACACTGTATTGAAAGACACAAAAGAGGGAAGTCAGAAAACCAGACAAAACCTCAGCACCATACTGCAAACCTTGATGTTAAATTTATGTGTGAACTGGGGCATTGAAGTTCCCATACAGGAAATCTCCATCGACAGAAGAGACAAATACAGAGCATCACTGAAAGCTGTGGGAATGGGACACTCGAACATTTGTGCTGACCTTCTTACTCTTGCCACCTTTCCATTTTGTAACTTTCTAACTATATTTTTTAAATGCAGCCACTAGAAAAATCATATGAATATAAGATATTCACATGACAATTTCAAGCACAGCTTTCAGTAAGCCAGAAATACAAGTCCCAATTTCAACCTCTCCCTGGTCTATTTTAATCAGCAAAATACATAAAAGAGAACTCTTCAGTTTTCAATTCTTCTTCACAACTAGGAATGGTACTGTGAGTTGATTAACCATAATACATAATCATTTCCCATTGAAACAATTTGAAAAGGAGCTTTAGAACTATGTGTCCTGATACAGCTAAAGGAAAAAGAAAAAAAAAAAAAACAACAACCACTAGATTTCAGTGGCTGCACTCAAAACAGAGTTCTCTTAGATCCAACACCGACAAATGATGCATCACAAAGCAAGATGACCATCTGGGAAGACAGTTCATCCTGGTTCACTGAAGAAATGCAGATATGCAGGAACGAGAAATCGTTAGGGCTGAAAAAGACCCCTGCAGTTAACAAATATACGCCTTCAAAAGCTGGGAGAACTTTGGCTCCGCATTAAACTTGGCTAAATGAGGATTTATTCCCGTCAGATTTCGCTGCGGCCTCCTCCCGGCCTAGAGGGCCCCGGCCATGCCCGTGAGGCACCTGCAGGTGCGGGGAGCTCCCACACGGTGGCAGCAAATCCCCGGCCGCCAGAAAACCCTCGCGGAGCGCGGAAACGGCCGGGCAAAAACCGCGGCCGCGCACGGAACACAAACAAGACTCTCCGCGGATTAGAAATCGCAGGAGAGAAAATAAAATTAACAGCCTAAATCGGGTATTTTAGAAGCGATCGTGATTTTCCCCTCATAAGGGAACAGCTGTAGTGGGGGGACACATACACCGCATGTGTGGGTACACACACACACACGCACCTTCATTGGAGACATTGACTTCCAGTCAGCACTTAACAAGAAATCAAGTTAACCTCGGCTCTTTGTTCCACGTTCTGATACAGAACCAAGTGTTTCTGATGTAGAAGTGATTTCCCTGCCCGGGTGACACCCCCAAGGGCCGGGCAGTGCTGAACGCAAGCACCAAGAGCAGATAAAAGCTCATGCACCTGCACCCCTCCTTAGGCTACAGCCTGCGTGCCAGGCAGCCCAAACAGCACTGTTAGACCTGAATGTCTTCCTAAACAACATTCAGCAACTGATGCTGCACAAAAGAATTAAAATACTTGACTTTTCAGTAGGCATTTAAGTATTTCAGATTTCAAGTTTTTAGTACTAGTAACTTTACATTCTTTACACATGATTATTGTGGTATATTTCTTTGGAGAAACATGTATAAAAGTCATGGCATAATTTTGATACTAATCCACAAACACTAAGAAATTTCTCAGCTAAAACACGAATCCACAATTACACTTCAGGGGTGCAATCATATGCAGTAAGTACTCCATTTTAAAATACTTGATTTTTTTTTTTATCCCTCACCCTTTCCTTGCACGTTTCCCCCCAAGCACATTGCATAATCTTAATCACTGAAACAGCAGTGTACCCATATGCTGGGCTAATGTTTAGTGGTGTTCAAACTCCTGAATTGTCCAGAAGCCTTCAGGGGGCCCTTTGTTGCCAACTTCAATTAAATAAACAGGTACTGAGGTCATTTCAGGCCAAATGCATTTCACAGTGCTGAATTTTAAGCTGTTATCACTATCTGCTTTTCCTCCCAACAGTCTATTGGCTTTTTTTCCTCATTTTTCACACTGCTTGAAGTAAGCATGCAGTAGGAATATTCAATTTTTACAGGTATTAAGAAAGGAAGGAGTTATTAAATCTCCGCAACTACTTTTCAACTAAACACAAAAGAAAACAATTATTAAGGTGAAGATCTCTGTGCTTCAAGCATTACAGGCACAGAAAAAACAATGCTGAGTTCCACAAGCACACCAGTACTGTTGATTTTCCCTCAATCACCCCACATTCGTGATAAGGCATCACAAGATCCAGGAGTGGCTAAGGGATTTTAGAGACACATTAAAGTACAAAATGTTTATTTAATTGTAACTGCCAGGGAGAGATTTTCCACACATCACATGCTTACACATCTGTTGGCTATATAATGTAAAGTCATTGCAATTTAAGTACAGATTTGTGATTAGAATGAATATCCCCTTCAACATATCCTCCCTTAATCCTCAGTTTTTGCACTATATGACCAGAGAGGATTTGTTCTATTCTGTATAAAAGGAAGTGAAAGTATAGAATCAATACTCCTGTTGCCATGCAAAACACTCCATGCAACCTGCTTGGCTAATGTCAGTTTCTGACAATAATTGAATAAAACATATGGGCTCTTTCCTTTGTAAAAAGTTATATATCTTTCTACTTTTCAATTCATGCTGAGGTGCATTTTATATCTGACTTAGAAAACTCCATGATCCTTTATTATGCTTGCTTTGTGGTGTTGCAAAGATTCACAAGTTTTGCTGTTTCTGCTATACAGGTCAAAGACTGCACTGACAGTCATTATTTAATGAGACAGCTGCTCCTAGAGGTAATTCTCAAGCAAAACATTGCAGTGTTTCCTCAGGTCTGTTTCACAGCACTGATTATAATTTGTATCCCGACTTTCATGAAACACTTAAAAATAACTAGCAAGATCATAATTCACACATTACTGCAGTTATTCTTTCAGAAGCCAGACTGCCTAGGTTCAGTACGCTGCACTTTGTTCATGTTCTTATATCACCTAGTTATTGTAAGATAAATTATTCTACTGTTGGACACCATTCAGATTCTATCCTAGAATTTTAGGAGAGTTCTAGCAAAAAGCACATTTTTTACAGCACAAGTTACTTAAATAATAATCTGGCAAAGTGAAGACAATATTAAAAAATTAGATAATCAAAGGTAAATTAGTTTAAATGTAAAGGTTATGGGATAAATACTTGTATATAAGGGCTAAGCAAAACAGAGCATCATTGCATTCCTGCTCTGGCCATTATTTGTTGATCCTTAAGAGTGAAACTGTTGGAAAATACAGGTGCTCCCCCTCCAAACACGAGAGCCTGTATGGCAGTGACAGCACTACCACTGAAGGGTAAGTGTGACAAGCAATGCAATCTTTATAATTGTCACTTTGTTTTCCCACATTTCAGGCTACTCCTCATCATGCCTTCTCTCAGCCCAGCTATTGCTGTCATCAGTCCTTAGTATTCTTGCTTCAAATCCAGAAGAGCTGAATCCAACCCCTCCCTCTGAGATTCTTCTCTAACAAGAGAACCATCATTCCACAAGGTGATATTTTCACACTGCACTCCTAGTAACAGAAATTCCACTTTTTAGAACTGGTTTTTACACACTAATTGCCCAGAAAAAATTAATACTGATGACATTTCAAACTGCACTGCTTCCAGAGGTAATAAAATATTAAATTATTGTTCTCTAATTCAGGGCCATCTAAACACTAAGGATTGGAAGAATTGGAAGAGATCCTGCTCTGAAAGATTCTAATGCTGTACAGATGAGATCATTTGTAGCCACAAAGGATTAATCACAGGGGAATTGCTCTCTGCTATTTCCCATGCCACAGCTCCCACAATTTCCAGTCTGCCTTCTCACTCCATCTATAAAGAAGCAAATGCTTTATTACATCACCTCTGAGGTAAACAGCAATGCAAGGTGCTCCTTGAGGTGTAAAATCTGCCCCAGAATTCTCTGGACCAAAGTTGTATGCTGCTCAGCAGACGAGAAAGCCTGATGCAAAGTTCTTACAGAGGATACAACCCACCATAAATTAGAACTTACATCAGCTATTATAAATTAATTCAGAAGCCTGCATCTTAAGCTATTAAATGTAATTCTATATTTATGAAGAAAACTGCATTCGTTTTTTTAACTGAAAAAGGGAGGAAATCAGGTTTTATTCTGTATCTTTAGAGTCAGAAATCTGTTAACCCAAGAAGCCAAGCTTGTGTATAACCCTAAACTCTGTTCAAAATATGTGAAGCAGAAGAGTCCACTAATTAACATTAGCATCACTCCAATCAAGAGCCATTTTATTAGAGATGCACAGAGAAATTAACATTAAACACAACACTCCTCTTTAGTGCTCCAGAGCAGCATTCTTACTTGCAGCCTGTAGATGAACTTGCTGGTGAAATAAGTGGATTGATGACCAGAGGATAATTTACTTATTTCAAATTTACTCTACAGGGGAAAGATAAAGTTGCTAACAACAACAGGCAGCCACCCCAGGCACATTTATTAAAAGTTATTTCCACACAAGAAAAAAATAATTAAGGCCTTTTCTCCAAGGAGTGATGACATACTCAGTGATATGGAACCAGTGAGGCAGAGGTACAAAAAAAAAATAACAGCCAGACTGTGTTCAAAGACATGGAGGAGAAGAGGACTTGACATCAATAGGTGTGACCATGGAGCTCAGGAAAGAGATTAGAAATCCTAGAAATGAGAATAAAATGGAACTTCAAAGGAATTACACTACCTTTTATCCCTAACAAGAACACTTGCCAGAATAGTAGCAGTAAGAACTGCATTACAGGCATTATTTTTTTCCTATGATCATTTTTTGAATCTCATACAGAGATGTTACATGATTGAGAAGCAAACAGGTGGTCAATGAACACTCTCCTTTTGTCAAGTCTTAAACCGTTATCTCAGACAATACAGGATATGAATTCCACAACTTTTTCCCCTCTCTTCCTGTTTCAATTCCTCTGTATTATCACTTACCTCATTCTATTACAAAAACGAGAATAAAGACTACAACATTAAAACTGCAATTGTACTCACAAACACGGCATACTGACCTCATTGATGTTTGCAACAGTGAACCAGAGAGCCTTAGCTCAAAGGCCTATTTCATACTTTTTATTTAATATCATTTTACTCCTAATTCAAAATTCAGTTGAATAATGAACCACTTGCTATCACTTCTAACAAAACCCCAGCACATTCAGTCTTTTCAAGCCATGTCAAAGGTACCACTGGGGTTTTTTACCTCTCCCAACTGCCTTTTACTGAAATAGCCTTGATCAGCTTTATGATTCATCTATTACTTTGACCCTCTATTTAATGGTCTCAGTTGTATTGGAAACACAAGTTCACTCCTAGATACTGAATTTTATCTATTAAGAGAAAGATGTCTAGGCCACTTGTACTCTGAAACTTGGAGCAAAAAAGCCTTTATGGAAAAGTGTACCTTAAAATAGCACCCTGCCATTTCTACTGCCAAAAACCTTACTAAAACATTATACTTTTTAGAGAGGATTAGAGGATTTTTTTTTCCTTTGATACACAGAGCCTGTAGAAGTCCTGAGTTTTATCCATATTCAATAGGAATTAAGTATCTGGATATGATAATGTGAATAACCATTCAATTTTCCTCTGTTCATAACAAACATTTATCAACCAATCAAAATCTAAAAAACCTCAAGCCTTTTTTTATTATTGATTTTTATTATTGAATGGACAAAGGCTGTCCATTCCAAACCCCACATATTTTCTTTGCATGCACATTTATATATAAAATATAATAAAAAAATAAAATAAAATAAATGTAAAATATAAACATGTATTTGGATTAGCCCATTCCTTTTCATCTCTCAGCTCACCAAATCACACAAGCTGCCAGCATGGTACAGTGTAATCTGTGCTGATTACTTGTACTTGCATGGGGAGAATTTGCTGTTCCTCAGGTATTTCTCATACAAAAATGGGGGGGGGGATACCCACACAATCCGCTGGCCAAAACATTCCTCTGGAAAGGGTAACAGGAGATGCTGTAATCACTGTAGGGCTCTGCTGGTTCTCTTCAATTCCAAAGAGAAGGAAAAATAACCCTCAAGGAAAAGTGTTTGCAGGGGCCCATCAAGCCCACAATGTTTTGCTGTCTATGAGTTTAAATCACTTTACTTCTTCAGCTATTTCTCCTCTTTATTTCTTTTTTATTTGTATCTCACTTTCACCCTTCCAATGCTCTCCCAAGGGAGTGGGGGTGTGTGGGGTGCCAGCTGGGCTTAAACCACGAGAAAATTGCCAACTAAATAATTAAATAATCAGTGTGTATTTCTAGATAACTATTCTGTGATTGCCCTGTATTGTGTTTAGTAAAAGTAGTATTAGAAAGGGAGCAAAAAGAAATTAAATTTGCATTGTCCTAAACTTCCATTAGTCAATAGCAATTTTCTTGCTTTAAGAAGTGTGCCTCCTTTTCTTCCAGTGCCACAGGAGGTTTAATCAAGCTGGATCATAAAAAACAAATTCCAGGAATGATGAAATGCAAAATATCCTGACCTCCTTGGAGAGTAATACTGTTTACCTGCCAAGTGAAAAGCTTTCAGCCAGATGGATCATTTATTTTTAACTATCACTAAATAGAAGAGAAAATGGCTCCAGGCACTCAGAAAACAAAGGAAATTAAACATTTAACTGCCTTTGTAATCAAATAGACTTTACATTAAAATTTTGTTCTGTAGAATCTTTTATCACCTTTTTTCCTAATAGTATCTAAAATAGAAATGCTAGTCTTTTTAAGTTCAGGGCAAAGAGTTCAATAATTTCTTACTTGAGTAGCCTTACAAGACACCAGGGACCTGGTGTGAGACCTCTCTTTAGCTAAATGTGCTAAGTCTAACCAAGAATTTCAGAATAAATTCTAATAATCAGGCATCTCTACTCAGACTTGTGAAACTTCATTTGTATATTCTTCTATACTAAATCTTCTTTCCAAAGTTTCTTCAAAATGAAACTGTGCTGAAAGTAATCCCAACAGCAAAGGACTGATAACTACATACCTACCTATAAAAGAAGGTATGCTCAGTTTTTATTGTATTAAATTCAATTGTATGAGACAAAGTACCAGAAGGCTGTTATTACTGATGCACAGATACATTTTTGTCCTGAAGCCTGATTCAATGCAAGCATCTGATAAATCCATTCAATAAGTAAATCTATGCACTGTAGCCAGTTATAAATAATACCCAAATGTACCATACGTCCACCAGCCAGAATTCAAATTTCATTTCAGCAGAAATAATGCAAGTGTTTGCAATAGCTTAAGCTAATTAGACTTTTCAGCACATTTTCCTGGCACTTACTCTGGGAAGCAGTAAAATCAAAATTTTCATGACCTACAAAAGAAACATCAAAATGTGCTTACTTAAAAGCTACAGGAAAAGGAAGCACTTTTAGACTTTTGATTTTAAACTTTACAATCTGTTTGACAGTCTTCATCCCTCTGAACTCAATTTTATTTTCTTAATTCAAACTTATATGGTAAAATTGAACCATTTCTGGTATTTATATCTGGTTCCCTGGATTTTGAGTGCTTTCCAAAGTAAATGGCACCCACTTAAAGGAAGCTTTGTCTATAAAGGTCAGAACAGTCCTGATCAGATGGTGCACCTCAACACTTTTGTTTTCCCTAATAAAATGTTGCTAGACACAAATGCATCATCTCCTAAAATACCCTGCAATGAATCTACGTGGCAGATTTGATACTATGCCTTTGAGAGCAGCAGCTCCTGTTGAGAGATCAACATTTTTCAGTGTCCAAAAGCTTTTGTGAAGTGAGCTACCACAACCTGCCTGTGAACCACAGTATCTGCTCTAGGTTTGCCAGCTGTCCATTCAGGTTTTCTGTGAGCATGGTTCCAGATGGAGGTGTCCTTCTGGCCCTTTTTCTCCTGATTTAGGACAGATTCCTAGGCTGAGAGAACCAGGATGAAAGAATGTCTGGAACACAGACTGATATATTTGCCTAGATGATGTCACTGTTTGTTGATGACATCATTATTTATGACTGATCACTTTGCTCTCGTTAAGGGAGGGGTTTGGAAGACAAAGCAAGTCCACACAGGTAATTAATCTTTTAGACTTATAGGGAGAGGTAGACTTTAAATGCAATTCAAACACACAAGCTGAGTGCTGCACTTTTATAGAAAACTGTATGACTTAGTGAATGTCTTGCAAACCAAAAAAAAAAAAAGTAAAAGAAATGGGAAAAAAAATCCCAAAACCTTCCTAGATGATGGGTTTCAGTTGCTTACCTATCAAGTAACAGTTTAAATAACTGCAACAACTGAAATACCAGTAACCTTTGATGAACTGGGAGAGCACAGACCCAGCTATTGGGTGATAATAGGAACTAGCACACAAGAGAAGCCAGCACTAAGTTTCATCCCTGCCTGCAGAAGTATTTAGTTTCCCAATACAGATCAAAAACCACATGAAGCCAAAAAATAATTCAAAGATCAAAGTAGAAGTCTCAGCTAATCTAAAAAATTGGTCCAGATGCAATGTAAGAAATTAAATCATTATAATAAAGCTACGTTTTTTTTAATTTCTGCTTTATTGTGTCAATTAGCTCAGCAGCTGCACAGTGGAATATGTGCATGTATGAAAAAAGCACATATAACGAAAATCTCCTAAGCACATCAAAATTCAGACCTCCTTAGATAACAAATGAAATCCCTTGTAACTCCTAAGGGGTTTTCTATAATTTTTACCTTATGTTTACCCATTAAAACATACGTATCAAAAAATGGCATTTTAGTCTATTCAATACAGAAACTTTAACTCCACTTTTTGGTAAATGCCCTTAACAAAAGCTATGAGCTCCCTTTTACTTGCTTTCTCTAAAAATTATCTCTGATCTGAAAGTACTACAGAACACCTATAATAACACTATAATGCAAATTTCATATGTTCAAAAATCCAAAGTTGAGTCATTGCTTTTAGCATAGAATCAAGTTATACAGAAATATGGTATTCAACACAACACAAAAAACAGATCATTGATGGGTATGAAGTTTTGCCCACCTGAATAAGGTTTTGTGCCCCTATTCAAATGCAAGATTTCACAGAATTTATCTTAGTAATACAGGAAATTCATAGAGTTATATGGTACCAATCCTACTAGCCCTTATTAACAGGTACTTTGCACATGTTCCAAAGATAATTTCTATTTCATTTCAGAATGAAATTCTCTTCATCAAGCTAAACACTGAAGGAACTTAAGATCACTTTGTACATTAGGATATTCACCTGCAGCAACAATATGAACATTAAGTGAAGTTCTTTTAATATTATTTCAGTAAAAATTACCAAAATGAAGTATCTTGCATATATGAAACCGGAGGGCACTTAATGAACAAGTTATTTTACTCATGCATAAAAGTAATGTGGGTGTTCCACAAATTACTGTGACACGGATCATAAAATTGAGACAGAATAAGAAAAATCACTATGTAATTTCTAAAACACAAAGGGCTAAACTCTATAGAATAACTCAAGACTAAAGTCTCTTTTCTGTGGAGCTTTCTAGGATCTTTCTGGGAGTTTTCTGGGTGGGGCTGTAGAGAGAGAACTGTGGACCTTTCTTTTCTTTTACAGGTGGAAAACATCTTGAAGACTTCACAAAAGATTCTTATTTTCAGATACACTCAGAGACCTCATAAATTTCCACAGAAATCCATAGTGCCTTCACTTCTCACTAGTGGATCAGTTTCCAATAAGTACTAAACCATTTTTTCTATCTTTTTTTCAAATTCCAGGTAGGAGGTGACAAAATACTTTACCAATAAATATGCTCTGTAATTCAGGTAATTCCTACATGCAAACCTTAAAGGTAATATTCACATCCATTTTCTACCCTTTGCTATGGTAAAATAACTGGAGGCTGCCAGAAGCAGCAGGGAAATCTTAGCACATCTATCTCCTTCTCAGTGCATAAAAGCCACATTGGCCTTCTAAACTCCATGGTTCCCCAACACCTAGGGAAGATACTAGTGCGGGATACATGTGTATTTCATATAGACTTCATCTAGAAGTCTGTTCCCTCTTGCAAAAATAATATTTATACCAGCTTTTGAGGGCATTCGAGGCCCATTTTAGGCCTTCTCAACTGTCAAAACACACATAGAAAAAAGTGCAGAAAAATCCAACCATCAGTGATATTAATACAGTAAACACTATGCTCAGAACTAAAGGCTGTTTCTCTGACTGAATCAAATATAAATTTGGGGCTTTCCCCAAACCTTGCAAAAAGAAATCAAATTTAGTTTTTTTTTTACAATATACTTATCTCGCATGCCTCATGGTTTTATTATAGAAAACAAGTGCACAGTAACATATGGTACATCTGTTTCATATTTGGTCTTTCTGCTGTCGTGCTGCTTCTCTCAACATTCAGTAACACACTTCTGCTGGCTCATAAGAATTATTTTTAAGCTGCATATGAAACCCAGCCCACCTCTACTGTCACCCCAGGGACATGATATTCCTCCCTCCTCATACAAATGTACAGTGGAATATAAAGACAGCAAAACAAAAATTTAGATAAGAGAAACCAGGAGTCATTATCATTTTGCACTCCTTCACTTCCAGAAGCTTGGTTTTGCAAACACTCCTACATTGTAATTCACGAAGGAAGTCATGGCAATGGAAAGGAGATGGTACCAGCAGAAACAAGAGTTAAAACACATTTGAACAAACCCTAATATTCACTCACATCTGTACAAAGACATATTCTCCAACTGAATAGGCAACCTGAGGCACAACAGCCATGTGGAAACATCTGTGAGGCAAAAAGCAGGACAAGAGCTGGGAGAAAGCACTGAGAAAAGAATGGTGAGGAACTGAGAACATGGCAAGAGCCAGCAAAAGGCACAAGGTGGGAAAAGAGAGGAGGAAAAGAGGTATTATCTGCAGGGTGAACTTTCAGATTGAAGCTCTCTGAGAAATAATAAACCTGATAGCAAAGAATGTTGAATCTGTAGAAAAACTGGACCCAGAAAGGGGCAATAAAAGCGCAACAGTGGAGGTGAGATGGGAGCAGTGAATAGGCAAATAGTCAAGATAAGTTTGAGCACATTATAGAGAGAATTTTTTACACCTGCATACGTACAGAATAGCCTGCAAGTGTCTCAAAAGAGGTAATATGGAGAAAATACATATTTCTCCAGAGAGAAACCAAAAAGTAACAATCTTTTGTGAATCTGATACTGGAAGTTCAAACACACATTTTTATGCATTGCATAAAAAATGCAGCAATAAATATAACAAAAAAAATCTTAATTTGTCAAAAATTTGCCTCCAGTCTGTCCAAGAAAATCTAAATACTTCTTAGCAGCTTTCTGTTCCTATGGGCTTTATAGTCACACTTCACAATGGGACACTGATTGGAAAACCTGAATGCCACTTTGTTAAATAAACAAACATTCAATAAAAATAATACAGCACTGCTGCTGAAATGCCAATTTTAATTGCAGGATTTCAGGCTTCCCCACTTCTTTGTGAAGCAGATGGTAGTTTTGCTGGAAAGTTGGATTTGGCACACTGAAAATTGGCACCAGAAGTTGAAAAGGTTCCATTTCAATTTTGTCACAGGGAAAGATGAATCTATGAATTAGGTCATAAACAGTGAAGTAGAAGCTAAAGGAGCTTTTAACTCTCCAGCCACTTCACAGTTTATGGGTCTGAACAGTTTCCTCTTATTATACACTTTACTGCATGCTGTAAATACCATAAATTAATAAATAATTCCAGTTCTAACCTGAGGGCCTCTTACTGTTTCTTCCCTCTTCTTTGTGCATAACCACCAAAATAACTGCTTTTTAATAAAAAGTCGGTATGTGTATATTTTAAAAAAAAACAGTAAATTATTCTTATCAAGAAAGGTGTTTCAGGCAGATGTTGAGCAAATACAGCATTATTTACAGGAAGAAAAGGGTTTTTAGACATGCATAGATCCAACTGATAACACTGACATGAGATCATCTATCATACTTCATATTTCAATAGAACATATGGCTTTCAGTAGATTCTTTTATGAATTGGACTGATGATAAAAATAAGCTTTCCAGATATGCCATTGGCACTACACTAAACTGAAATATTATTATATTCCCACATACCAATATAATAATATCAATAAGCTTCCTAGCTCTATGGAAGGTCCTTTATACATGAGGAATCAATATGTGTTTATAAATATCTAATCAGAAAATACAAATTTCCTATGAAATTGTTTATACAGGATGATCCAGGATCCCAGTAGAAAGGATACAGTAGAAGCTTTGAAGAAAGCTTCTTCACACCAAACAAAAACACCAAAAAAAATTTGGATTTTTACAGATAATATTTCAGAAAGTTTTATTTTTTACTCAAAAAAGGAGAGCTAGGTCATATTTTCTCAGTATTTTAGTAGCAAGTTAACAGGGCATTAGTAACATACAAAATACAATGAATCACCAACTTTCTTCCTCCTGTTATTTCACTGTCGTGAAAATAAAGCAGTGTAAGGCTATAGAGTGTCTATTGCATCACTTTTTCAAAACTTGTGTTTTACTTTAGCATAGGATTTTGCAAGACCTTAAAGGAATTTCACAGCATGAATTCAACAGCTAAATTCAGTGAGATCTGTTTCCAATTTCCCCAGGCACTTTTCACAACCTCCCTTCAAAACATTAACTACAAGCTTGCACAAACTAATTTTAAAAAGATCATTTTTCTCTATCTCAAGAAAAGACAGATGAAAATATGTTGCTTATCTCAAGAGAGGCATTGTTTGGGTAACATTCAGTCCAATTCAAGGAAGGAAAAATCAGGACCTTCACACACCCCTGCTTCCTTCATGTACCAAGACCACGTTCCCTTTCTGGATGTACTCAGAAGTTACCCTCCTATCTGCTATCACATGTGGGTTTTTTCTGTATTAAAGTACAAGCAGTAGCAGTTACCAAAGAGATAAAGAAACTACCAAAAATCACGTTCACAGTTTTTCAATTCATTCTCATTTTTATTACCATGTATTTATAGTTCCACCAATATTTTTATTCCATAGCTCTCATCTTCCACCATACATTCAGTGCTGACAGACATGTTATTCCTTAACCATATATGTATTTATGCCACCAGCTTCAGTGCACAGTTAGCAGGATATAAACAGTCTCAAGGCAGAGTAAATTCAATTATAGGCATGCAGCTAAAATATAGCTCAGAATACCTAATAAAACCCTTTCATTTCTCAATTAAATTTTCCAAAGTAAACATTCCTGCAATCATCTTATGAACATTTTTAAATTAAGGCAATCTTAAATTGATCACCTAATGCTTTTCTTTATTTTAGATGTGTCATATCCTGCCAATTTTTTTGGTAAGCTACTGCCTTCTTTTTGCCACGCCTCCTCAATACCCACAGTACCTAAAAACAAAGCAGGAAAAATCCAGTCCTTCCAGTGGAGCCACCTTGACAAATGACACAAGCCCTGAGCTGACACTGGCTGCTGGTGCAGTGCCAGCCTGGCCACGCTCCAGGGGCTCAGGGATGGCAGCAGCTGCCAGCTCTGGGCTCTCAGCCTGCACCAGAGGCACCACCACAGCAGCCAAGCAGCCACGTGCTGCCCAGCACTGCACAGCACAGCTGGGAGGTGGCAAATGCTCAGGGGGTAAAATTTCTTAGTGGTAGACGTGACCTCACCGAAGAGAAACTACTTGAGACCGAGGGATTTGACCCATCAAATACACAGTTCTTTCTCCACCTAATGAAATGTTCAGGTGAACATGCTAGTATTACTCTAATAACTCTAATATGTTGGAAGAAGGTAGTTTTGTAGATGTTGAAAAATAAATCAAACAGAATTAATATTTTGTAAAAAAGAAAGTTAAATTAGTATGTGGGATATAAAGCTAAATTTGCAGAAACATTCCCTATTTCATGTTATAGAAGGAATTACTCTAGGGATTAATTTATGTTCTTATTCACAACCATTTTTCTAATATAGTCATTAAATTCTGTTTTATGAATCACTGTTCTTATCTGGGCTAAAGCAATTAAGTTCTCAAGACAGAACAGTAGGTGAGCTGGTGCTAATTAATATTCCCCTGAGGTGAGCCTAGAGTTTGCCTGTATCTCCAGGACACCTGAGGTTGGCATTAATCAAGATAATCCTTTCTTGGCATCTCTCTGCAGGAACAAACTGGGCATTTAGGACCAAATTTTTTTCCATCAGCACATGCCCTCCACAGGCTCTCCATGCTCTAGTCCTGAGATGTGGTGCTACCTTCACTCATAACCAGAATTTCACCCACAAACTGCAGTGCTTCCCTCCTAATCCACCTTAAGGAGTCAACACAATATGATTTTATCAATTTCAGCTGACTACATATTTGGTAAAATCTGATAACACAGGAAAAACACCAGCCTGTATGTGTGGCACTTAAGACAGCACCTAAGACATAAGGAAAACATTTGAATTTGTACCAAACCCTGAAAAGAGCAGTGCTGGCTGTTTCTGTATGTCAGCTATACTTTCCTCGCTTCTAATGCCTTATCCCATTGCTCCACTGATAAAACATGAACAAACAAGCAAACAAACAAGAGACTTGTTTGAATACTTCACTATTTCAGTCTCTGCCATGAAGCGGGCCAAGAAATTCCTCTTTTTTATTCTCCCCATAAGTGTTTGGAAGGTTTTTATAAAAAACATTTTGGTTGTGCTTCAAAAAGAGTTCTACATTTTCCAGGTATGCTATTGATGCATGTACTGTATGTAAATACAGACAATTTCTGTTTCTCCTGTTGTTTTAAATTTGTTATGTTAGTTTATTCTTATTGCGTGTAAAGTTCTAATCCTGTATGCACAGTTAGGAAGGTGTATTAACAAAGTTCTTAATCCTTTTCTGTCATATTATCTGCCAGAAAATACCAAAGTGTTGTAATTTTTAAATCTTAAGATCTTGCTTTAGTTCATTAATTCAAAGTTCTCAGAAAAAAATATGCAACTTTTAAAAACACTACTAAGCAGTGTTACACTAAATTTGAAAATCTTGGAAGTTTCAGTAAAATAAGCTCTTCTAGCTTAAAACAGTTAATGAAGTAAAAGAGATGTGCCACACAAGGTGGGGGGGAACCAAACTAAAACAAAAAATCCAAGCCCCTGAGATTGCTAGTTTCCCAGGACAGGAGCAGCAGTCAGTCTTGCAAGTACTTTTTGTGTCGAGATATTTTTAGTCTTGCAAATAAGGATGTTGGAATTGCCAAGGGCTGCCAACCATCTAATGGAAGCAAAGAACACTACAGATATCTAAGAGTCAATGTAAAATTGGATTTCAATAAATGGACATCTGTAATGTGTTTCCATACTTCTATGTTACTCTGAGAAGTTTCAGAAGAAATATCTTATTAAGTTGGTCCACTTCACTGCAAATAGTGTCACTCATTCTTTAACTTATCCATGTTTCAGCTTACAAAACAGGGGCTCACCATGAAAAGTTAGAGATGCAGCCAAGGGCCATGAAAAGGCATCCAGTGTGCTAGCACAGAACGTGCTAGGTGCCAGCACCTATTCCAGACATTTGTGTGTGGGTGGGTTTTTATTCATAATAATTCCATTACCAAGGGAAAAGCTACTTATGCTCAAGCATACCTGAAAAGTTAGTCAAGGTATACTAAGAGCACAACAGACAATAGAGTTAGTCTCAACTTGGAATATTACTCTGCAGATTCCAGATCATCAATCACAAGTGGGAAAAAAAAATGCAAATTAAATTCACAGTAAGGAATCAGATACACCAAAAAGAAAGCATTTCCTGTATCCCTTTAGGCATAATCACTGTTCTGATGTCATAGTTATGTGAAACCTCCCAATTTAGATTTTAGGACTCAATGACTATAAAGAGAAATTTCAATACAAGATAATATTAGCTCAAGATTAATGAATTTCTAGTGGTCTTAAAGTTCAGATTTGGATTCAGTTTTGGTAAGATTTAATCATTAAATCCCTTCCAGCACAGCAAGAAACCATGCAACTAAAACAGTGAGAACCAGTCTGAGCTGATGGAAAGCTGATGTGATATTTCACACCAGAAAAATCAAAGTCTCCATCACTAAAGTATAAAAATACATTTTCGTGACTGACAAAGGCAAATTAAGTTACTTGATGGCAGAGCTCCATATTCAAAAGCAACGCAGGAATGAAATTCATATGATTAGATGCTATGAAATCTTTGCCATTTCTGAACGTCAAGTTTTACTCTAGATCCAAGAGGCTAAATCCAAAAAAGAACACATTTATCCAGTGAGTATTTCCAGATGCTCAGACAGAGCATTAACTCCTTTAGCTGCTGTACAGGAGCTTTTGTTTCTGAAATTAAACCTCCACAACTTACTTCTCAAATACAGACATTTCTAAAACATTTGTTCCTTAAATACTTAGTACATTATTTTAGAGATCCTGTACAAAAAAATGCACTCCACTTTAACAGGAAACATTGCTAAGGCCTCTTGGTTTGCTGTGTCATTCGGGTTTTGCCCAAAGGAAACTGTAAATTAAAAAGGGATAGCACTACCAAAATCATGAGGCTGTGTTCAGACTGACTTATTTCATTACTTAGATACTAGAGAGATAAAAAAAGTAAACTGCTGAAGCAAAAGAATCTACAAGAAAAACATCAGAAAACATAAAGGCATTAAAAGAAAAAGCTCTATCAACTCAACAACAGGGATCAGGAGAGTTACTTCATATACAAGAATTATCAATTCAAAATCTAAAATTTAACAGTGTAGCTGTGGACAGGCAAAATTTAAAAATATGAGTACAAAAAAATGTGCATATGTATATTTATTCTTTCTAGCATTTATCACAACTTGCTCTGTTTTCCTTATCTGGCAGCCTGGTAAATGGAATTGTGAAGTGCAGAAGTGTGCACAGTTTGCTACCCTGGCACACTATGAAAAGTGCTGCTAGGTTTGTTGAGCATTACTATGTAAGTTGTCAAAGCTACTGCTGGAGTCTCCTGAATTCCTGCCTTTCTTCTTTCAGCTGTTTTACATGTGCTCCTAGAAATTAAGTAAACATTTCAGCATAATTTCTTGAAATGCAAAAAATATTAATATCTTATTTGAAATAAAGCTTCATCTATATTTGATAGTATAGGAAATTTCCCCTCTGAAACAGCCTGAAGTTGTAATTTATCCCATGTTTTACCTACAGAGTAACAGGAGTTGTGACACATATTGGTCCAAAGCCAATCAACTTCTGGCTAACATTTAACAGAAAAGCAAAAGGAAGTGACTTTATAAAACAACCTGTTAGTCAAGTTAACTATTCTAAATTATGAAGTTCTCTTTTCTTGTAGGTCTGCACTGGTTTTAGGTATCCAACAAGTGCAAAAGGTATAAATCTTAATTTCACTGCTTGCCTCTGCAGGTGGCATGAGAGTATTCCCCTTCCCTATTCTCCTATATGTAGGAAATGCAATTCACACCCAAAGCCAGAATCACTTCTTAATCTGAAAGAGAAAGTACTTCTTTACCAGTTTCATTTGGGTTTTATTGCTTTGTAGCTAAAGCATTAAGTTTCAGAGATTCAGAATAATTTTATAATAGAAAAGTTCATCTGATCATTCTGTTTGGAGTCTTTAACAAATGCACTTCTTAGTGTTTTAAAGAAAGGAAGATTTCAAGCCATCTTTATTTTATTTAACAGTTCTCTTTTGGACTATTGGTGGGGTCTTGCTTTTTTACTGGTTTTAAGTGTGGATAATTCTTTCCAGAATTTGCACCATATTTTTTTCCTTCATCTATAGCTTATGTACTGCAAATTTTAAAATTTTTCATCCAAAAAACTGATGTCTGATTGAGTACTTGAATCATCTGTGTACATCTGAAAATTCACGCTATAAGCAGCAAGTTAAGAGCTTGAACTGATATTATCTTCTTTCCCTTACTCATTTGTTAGAAAGTAAATTCACTCAGAGGTACTTGTTACACATTATCGAGATGTTCCTCTTCCCTTATCTGAGAGCAGGATGAACCCATTTTATAATGGTCATTAAAAAAGTTTAGAAACATCTAAAAATTCTTCCATTGTGTCCACATCCATGTTCCCAAATGCTTGTTGCAGTTAAACTGCTGGATCTGCAGCACAGCACTTCACTCCACATCCTTACTCATGGGCAGACAATGTGGGAAAGGGAAGGACAAACCCTAGGGAACAGGAAACATTGTCTTTTCTCTTGCTTCTCACATCTAAGCTTTTTATCCTCTCAGGTATGGGTGATGCCTGCTACAGTTCCTCCCCTGCACAGTGAAACAGAAGGGAGCTTTTAATCACCACAGGAGTGATGAAGAGGAAAGAGTAATGTTTGAATTTGGGGAAAGGAGGTGAGTGGCCACACTGTCCTACAGGATCACTACCTCAAGACACAGCAGACTTGAAATTTAGGAGTCAAAGGAAACACATAGTCAAAGCTGAATAGCACAACAGTGGAGAGGGGGATAATAATGAATGTATAAAGTGTGTAAATGGTATAAATAAGGAGTTTATACAAATTGACTCACTATTCTTAATCACACATAATCCTGCCAGTAACCTTTTTTGGGCTGAATTAAAAACAAAAACAGCAGCAAGGTTCATTATGTGTTTTCCTGAATTTTCTACCATCTAGCAAAAATGAGTTAATCAATAAAACAAAAGGAAATTCATAGCAAAATAGATTTAGTATAGTTTTCCAGTAAAAACTGTTTGTTTCTGCACATTTTAGAATTCTTTATCTGTTAAGATTATTATTAAAAATGGATGACTTCTTTATTCTAGAAAAAAAAAAGTATGACAAAAAGTCTTAAAGGCTGAAATTTGTTGTAGACACTATTAAGCCAGGATTAGGGAAGGAAAAAAAACCACCACATATTTCCACAGTAGTAAGAAAAGATTGAGCTGAATTAAGACACTGAAAAAAACCAACCAACCCTTCAGATTATATAAAGATAGAATTAGAAATATATATTTATGGACATTTGAAAATAAAGTGTCCAGGGCAAACACCAAATACTGTATTAGAGCTAAAATGCACTACTGACCTGCCAAAGAGAGTGTAATTCAATGGCAAATTGAATTACAATTGTTGTTCACTGTTGTTCACTGCAGTCACAATACCATCAGTATGCAACACTCTGATGAAGCACCTATGCAAGTGTAAAACACCTGAAAAACCCTAAATATGACACTGAGAGCTTTGGAAAAACAGCAGAAGGTGAGCAACTGCTGGCTGGCACAGAAATAAAGTGGTTTTGAAAGTGCTCTGTGCCCCTTCCTGCTAAAATCCAAAGTTCTGCAGAAAAGGAATGAGCTGGCAAGGGTCAGAAGGCTTTAAACCTTGTCACACTTGTCAAAGCACAAACTTTCAGGTTGGCATTTTAAAATGCAGTCACAATTCACAAAGAGTAGAACATGAGATAAATGAAATAAAATTGAAACATTCTTATAAAAAATTCTACAAGCTGAATAACCTGTTCCTAGTTGTTACTTAAATGGTGACAGAATGCCCTGAGAGATATTAAGAGTAAACCTTCCTCAGAATATAAAGAGAAATTTCACACACAATGGGACTGGTTTCAAAAATGCATATAATATAATGCTCAGTTTCACAAATTTTCAATTATCTGAAACCTGTAAGAGAACTGAAAAAGTTGTCCTGAAATAAACCAGGCAGTTGGACAGTAATGCCAGCCTCCAGAATCAGCAGATGTGTGCAGCAAGTGCAGAGAAAGAAGATTGGTAGAGAGAAAGGTGAGGGAAAAAGCACCTGCACAAAATTATTGTAGAAGTTGGGACCAATTTGGTGCGAGGCAAAGGTTTCTTCCTATATCCAAACTACTTCTCGACTTTTTTGAGTGGGTTTAAATTAAGATGTGTTAAAATTCCTGAAATATTAATAATGCAACACTGTGCTGCAATATTTGCCATAAAATAGTTAATAAATATGGCACTAATTTTTTCTAATATATTTTATCACCAAGGCATCCTTTGGAATTAACCTTTTGGAATATCAAAGAGTAGATTCAACACAATTCAACTGGACACAGTTGGGAAACGAACATCTAGAAAAATCTGGGAACAATATTTGGTTTTCAAACACAGTTTCCAACTGGATCAAGTTACCACTTTCTTCTGAGACCACTGTGACATAAAAAGAAGACCTTCTAGTTGAAACAAGTATGAAAAATATATTCCTAAAGATAATTTTGTTTTCTTGTAAATTTGCACGGTCCTTCCTCCAGTATTTGATTTTATGCTTAGCCATCAATACATCACTTCTCTACACAGTGAGGCAATACAAGATCTGAAAAAGATAATGCCCTCACTCTATTTAACACAAAAATACTGGTGCCTTCAATTCATGTTTTATTGTTACATCTATGTACATCTTTAAGAAAAAAATCCCTTCCTAAAATATTACTTATAAATATTTTTTCTTAGACTTTGCCTGACTGGCAATGCTTGTTAATTCTGCAGTTCTGAAGCCAGGACAGTGCAGTGTATTCAGGTGGAAACATCTATCACGAGTGTCCTTATCTAATTGCTTCAGTTCTCAGCCTGACAGTTCTCCCTCTTCTAAGGATGAGTTGCCTCAACAGGATGAAGAATGCCTGGTTTGGCTTTTTTAAGCAACTTCTGTTTTTTCTGCTCCTTAGCCCTCTCCTCCCCCTTCCTTTACTGCACCAGAGAATCTGAAGACAAAAATATCTCTCAAGTGTAAGGAAAGTACCAGATCATTCGTACACAATTATGCAGCTCATTCATTCCCATATTTCAACCAAACTAAGAATGTAAAAGTTATGTTCTAAATAGAAAATTATACTAAAAATGAATGTACTAAAATAACAATAACATAAAACTAAAATTAATTTTATCTACCAGAGGGTGATGTCAGAAGCAGTGGTTGTTAATCAGTGATGAAAAATCATGTCAAATCTCTTGCTACTTACACCAGCATACAACCCAATGTGCTTCTGAAAACAAATTTTTTAGGAAGAATTTCAGATTTCCAAAGCATTATAGTATCATTCCAGTGGTATACTGTAATTTTCATTACAGTATTAATTATCAGAAATATTAAAGGTTTTGGAGTTATTTTTGATTTTTCAAAATAGATATTAAGACAAATAAGACAATATAATATGCACCTAAATGTATTCATGTTAATATCAAACTCACTACTAACCTCAGTAATTTTTTCTATAGGTAGCACATACTCCATAGCTGTGCTGACAAGGTGGGACATTTTCAGAGCAATGTGGAAAGAATTTTGGCTTCCAAATAAAAGGCAACTTGTAATTTTGATTTCCCTCAAGATACAGCTAAGTTTCTGTCACTCAGGTAATTTAGTGACTACTGAATGCAAAAGAGTATTATCACAACCTATGTATAATTCTTTAATTTTATGTGCATAATTACATATTCTCATCAACAGAACAGCAGGCTTTTATTGCAGACATGTTGATTGCAAACAGTGACTTTTCAAGCTAAGATTGAAACATTTTATTTATGCTTTGGTGTATCATGATTTAAATATAACCCACAAGCTCACCTCCACCTTCTAGAGTATCCAGAAGGAATATTATACCACAATACTCAGGCATTTCTTCACTTAATTAGTTAAGACCATTATGCTTTATCAGTAACCAGGTGCCTGGAAGTTAATGTCACACAGAAGAAAAAGTTCACACTACCAGGACTATTCTTTCAGCCTTTCTGCCTACAAATTGCAAAAGCTATATGTCCATTACACAATTTAAATCAAAATATGTAGAAAAGATCTAATTTTCAAAGCACAGCTCCCTGCCTCTTTCTGTGATTCTCTCAATTTAAATGCAGGCTTTTGCAGCTGAGACTCGTCCTGTGTACACTTAATGCTGCAGCCAATTAAATGGAAACTTGAGTGAGTTCAAAAACCAGGGCTTGTTTTACTCCCTCACAATTTCCTTGCTTTTCTGTAGTATCATGGCCCCCTCCTTATCAAATTCTATTCCCCACCAGAGCCAGGAACCTTTCCTCCTCCTCAGGAACGACAACAACAGCAACACTCACCCTTCTGGCACAGCTTACTCACTGCTCCTCACCAACTACACACCACCCCTCCTCAGGAGAAGAGTCCTGCTGGTTTGTCCTCTTCCCATTTCACAGACATTATTATTTCCAGTAAAATAAAAAAATCCACTGATTTCAATCTCCTGTCCAATTCAGATAATGACTGTTTGATCTATTCTGTGTAGTTACAAGCTTAAGCACTTTGTCGCATTTAATAAACAAAGTAAAGAAATATTTTGCACTTACCTAAATTGCCATCAATGTACATGAGTTTAAGTGACCAAACCGGTGGAAACATGCAAAATAAAGTTAAAATCAACAAGTATGCATGCAGCTCAAGACAGAAATATTTTTTAAAAGCTGAAGAAAGCAGGAAACAACAGTACAATGAAAAACAGAAAACAAGGTGAATGGATGTGATGAACCTTCTGACTTTACAAAATCATCCTAAAGCACCTTAACAAGCTTTTGCAGGTTGTAAATACTATATTAAAATTTGACATTGGAAATATTTTTCCTTGAAGAGACTCATTTAGTAAAAATACAGCCAATTTTTTTTTAAGATTATTAATATGAAAAAAATACCTCAGGTAGCAGAGTAAACCACAAGCACAAAATTTCCATTCCTCAGGCTCCTAACTTTGAGTTGTGTAACCATGTACTTCATTAATATTCACAATAAAATTCAAAATCCCTGCTGTTTCACACATTTACACAATAAGATGGGCTCAGAAGTATTTATACCCCAAAAAATCCTCCTCTGACCACATTAGGTATTAACAAACAATGAAAGGTTCTTTCCAACTAGTAATCAAGTGCCTACTTTGACACATTAAGGAAGGCAACACCTATCTATGAACTCACACTAAACATACAAGTGTTGGCAACTCCCTGCATATTCCACTACAATGACCCCACAAGAATTTCAAAGGGCATAAACAAAATATCTAAAAAAGATTTGTTTTTAAATAATGCATACCTTAGCCTAATCAGTGTTTTATTAGGAACATAGTTTAATTAGCGCAGAGAAGGGAAACACTATTTCAGAATATTTGTTACTATATTTTCTTTTATTATTCTATTGAGATACTTGTAATCAATCAAAGTGAAAATGAAGAGCACATGAAATAACATCGAGTAGCCACTCACAGTTCTGAATTCATGAATACACATTCCCTTCTCTACTGATTATTTTATCAGCTCTATTCTGCCAGTTGCAGTATCTGAGTTACTCATATTGCCACAGATGGACAAAAGTTATTCTGAGAAACTGCTTCAAGAAAATTTTGTATTCAAACCATACGCCTCAGAGGAACTTCTCACTATCCTTTTTATCCTCTCTCCACCTCATTAATCAGAAGTAAATTCCTGCAGTTATCAGGATAAGAACTAAACTTCAAAAGATCAAAATTCATAATAATTTTTCAAAGAACACATTAAGTCAATTGAAGTTTGGTTTAATTACCTGGTTTTCTGTAAGGGAAAAAAGGATCATGCTCACCCATTTACTTCCAAGAACATTAAAACAATGCCATGACTGAAAAAGAGCCACTGCTCATTACACCCAGTGTCCATTTTGTATTAATTATGTAGTTTTAAATGATGACACACTTATAAGTAGGTAAAAGAGGCTTAATTTTGTGAAATGGGCTTAATATGCATTTTTGAAAATGTCACAGTGATTCTGTTTTTGAAATGTTATAAAAGCAGCATATCAACTGATAAACATTAATGTACTGTATTGGAAGCAGCTAATTCAAATCAATAAATTAGTTTTCCCTTTTGACAGACAAGCAACAACCTTGGAAATGAATATTGCTGAATAATGTCTTGTGTCTTCACAGCATTTCCCACCTCATGGCCTTCTGCTCTTGCTCTCCACTGAAACCTTCTACACTAACTCTTCTATACATTATACATGATTAGAATCTTCAAGTCAGATTAGAGGGAATAACTATCTACCTAGCAAAAAAAAACAAAAAACATCTGTTTGAGACATTGCAAATGGATTATTCCAAGATGAAAAACCACTTTAAATAGTTAAAAACATGTAGAATCCTTCCTGCCCCTATGTATATATGTATACAAACACATACATAAGATAATTCCAGTTATACTGTGAGAAAATATCACAAAGAATATGAAGAACAAAAGACCACTAAATGTGGGCTGTGATATCAAGTACAGGTGCTGAAAGTAGTCAGAAATATAACAACTTTCAGAAGAAAAACAGGAATGTCCAAGTTACTGTCCACAAACTTCCTCAGGGATCTCTTCCTGCTTCCAAAAGGCTTAATTTTATCAATTTTCCTGTTGAAACAGATCCTACTATTTCAATTTAATTCATTTATTTGGAAAATTAATTTTCATTTATAATCCTACTTTCCAGGATGTTTTTAAGCAAGCCTTTCCAATCTTGACGTTATCTGGATGCATAACACAAACCCAGCCTTTAGGGCACTGATGAAAGCCTCAAGCACACGACAGATCCTACTGGAAATCTTTCCAATTCACCAGGAATCACTGATGATTGTCCTTTGACATAGGCTTCCAATCAAATAGCTTTCCATATAGTAGCAATTTCCTGCCATGCTTCCCACCAACTCACTAAAGGGAAATCTTTGGAGACAAAGTTCTGCTAACATCAGTATGTTGCTGCTGTTTTTCCATTATGCATAAGGTGTGTTTTCCTGTCATCCAAGAAAAATCAGGCTTCCTTGACATTATTTTTGACAAATCCATATTGGGTGTTAGTGTATTTTTTTATTTCCCCCCTCCACATTTAGAAATAGCTAATGATTTTTAAAAATACAGCTTCCAAATAATACTTTGGGTTTTGCAGTATTTTTTCAGATACCACTATAAAAATATAAAACATATTTCACTCAGTCTCTTATTTCACTTTTTTTTTGGCAGGCAGATAGATTTTCCCTTCTCCAGTCTCCTGGGAATTCCCAAACTTTGCCAGGAGACCCAGGAATCCAGGCAAGGTCTCTTTCATCATGGACAGCTCACATGAAAACACTTTTTAATGTTTCAGTATGAAGCAACTCAGTTTTTAATAAAGTTTTATAAGCCAGTAAACTTCAGACACACAAGGGCAGACTGATCACTTTTAGGACACATGGCATAGAGCACATCATTTTTTTGGTTCTTTAAAATTACAGCTTTTTGATGATACTAATTTTTGAAAAAAATCAGTAGCCCTCTGGGTAAGAGTGACAAACAAGCTGACACAGCCAGCTTGGACTTCCAAAGCCATTCCTTCAGAAAGGCTCCTCTCCAAATGCTTACAAGAAAAGAAAGCAGCAAGTACATAAGAATCAAATACTTGATTACCAGAGAGGAAATAGCAGAAACACATGGTTGACTTCTAAAACCTACAGAAGGTCCCTGTGGAGTTTTGCTGGAACCTGTGGTTGGGCTTTGTGCTGACTGACACTTCCAAAGTAACCCAGAGAACAGGGTGATCAGTAAGATGATTACTTCTTATTCAGGGCAGTGAAGACAAAAACCAAATGCAAAGGAGAATTTTGTACGACTAAGCAAACAGTCAGAGGCTGACAGATGAAATTCAGGGAGATAAGAGTAGACACAAGTGAAAATCATCCTACCTTTAAGTATAACAAGCTGGGATCTAAACTAGCTAGAATTAATGGTGAGGTTTTTTTCAGCTATGATAACATTTCCATTAGGATATTAGCTTAGTACTTAGCAGCAGAAATAAAGGCATCCAAAACTGGAAAGAACAAACTAATTGTTGGGAATTCCTGTAGAATAAAAGGGCAAACACTACAACATTAACACCAGTCATTTGACACCTCATCAAAAACAAGATGTTTTGGTCTCCTCATCTCAAAAATGAAAAAATCACAAACATGTAGAAGGTCTGAAAAACATCATGTTACTTTTTCACAAGGAATTATCACACATGGTAAGATTCACCTTTCTGGAAAAGAGCTGAGGGAGGGATGTGATAATGGCACTGTAAAGTCCTAAGTGGCACTGAGACTGGCACCAGACATCAATTATTTATTGCTTCTTTCAAGGAACAGGAAATCCTAGCAAAAACAGGCAAAGTCTAGTGCAAAACCAAATGAAAAGCAGTGGTTCCTCACAGGTATGTTAGGCTGTAAGAGCCTGTGGACACTATCATTTTAAACAGGTTCAAAAGGGACTGGCTGAATTTAAAGTCCACTGAGTAATTAAGCACAAAGAAACAGCAGCTGGATCATAAGGAATACTCTCTGGGGATATCACTGTATACTTGGCTGCTTTTGTGAATGTTTGGACACTGTTAGCAATGGAATACTATAGAGTAAGGATTCATGTTAAATATACACATAGAGGAAAATACATTGGTTTTGTCAGGTTTGCTCCTAGAAGATCTTGTCAAAAAGACACAACATGAATGAATTCCTAACGGAGTTACTAGTTTGCTTTCCCCTCAAGATAAGGAAAACTAGTTTTTAGGAGAAAAAAATATAACTTCATTGGTGTGTGACCAAGTCTCTAAATACCTCATTCAAAGTGTCAGTATAAGATATTAATGGGACATTTCCATAAAAAATACAAGAGTGTATTAGAATATTTCCCCTCCTGAGGTGACAACAACTACCACCATTAAAATACCTAACCAACAAAGTTTTTCAAAAACAGAACCTCCATCATGCCTCTTTTTGGTAATATTAGTTCTAGCAGCATCCTAGTGCATCTGCTGTAAACAAATAATCAGTAACTACTATTGTCAGTCTAGATACAAAATAACACATGAAAGTAATAAATTAATTCATGGGACTGAATTCCTGATGACAACCCAGTCAGTTTCCCACTGAAGTAACTGGTAACAGACTTGCCAGCTCTGTAGATATTTATGCTCATGACATGCCTAAAAGGTGGAAAGTTTGCTGAGAAGCTCTAATAGATCACAAACTTAGAAGTAAATTGAAAATCTCAGTTGTTGCTGCCTGCCAGGAAAGAAGTTTAGATTTGGAATCCAAAAGTGAGAGAAACACAGAACTGTGTTTTTGTCTGGGGAAAGTTAACAGATGGTCTAAAAAGGAGCAGTTTTAAAATAAGACTATAAGCCAAAAAGTGTGTGGAAAAAGGAAGGATAATATTTTTTTTTATTTATTCTGTGCTGCTGTTTCATATAGCTTTGTATATAGGGCTGTATATTTGATATAGTAAAGTCTCAAAGGCTGACTTTACAGATTTATCCATCCAGATTAAAATATTTGAATCTTTTTATAACTTCAGGAAAAGAATGTCACATCATGAATAAAAGTATTTGAAATACATATTTACAAGATACTCATTTTCTACAATGTAGGTCTCTGAAATGTTACTGAAAACTTTCACTTCCTTCTGCAATGCAGAAGTAGAGAAAGTAGAAAATGAGGAGCTATGTTCTTTTAACTTTAAAACAGCTAAATCCCTGTACAGCTTTAACAAAATATGCCTCTGGGTGTGTGTTTATCCTTTTCCAAAAGTGGCTCGTTTACCTCTTCAGAAAATGTTGCTAAGACAACATTTAGACAATTGTTGCAAAAAAAAAAAAACAAACCCTAGAGAGTTTCAAAAGCAAGAGAAAGGGTAAAAACAATCATTATCTCCGTCAAAAATGTGAAGGGATGCTGCATGAAGGAAATTATAACCTGCATTTGGATTCTTATTAGTGTGCTTTCCTGGACTTTAGCAGTACATAGAAGCACACATACCATGACATATTTGGCAAATATCAAGCTTGGGTACAGTACCAAAAACAAAACATCAAGTGCTTGGTTGTAGTAAATCAACACAATGAAAGTTTCATAATTACTTACCTGATTTTCTTCATGAGAAACTCTCATCTGTTCTTTAAGAACTGACATTCTGGCTGCTTCTTCTTTCCTCAGTACTCTCTCTTTCTTTAGCTCAGGACTCCAGAAAGTTTTGATGCTGTTCATAGAGGACCCCAGCTTGCTGTCCTTAATGTCCAGTTCTTTTCTGAGAAGGTCATTCTCCCTCTGTAGATCCTTAAGCTGAGCCTGCAGATCTGACATGGTGCTATCCCTAACCTGTCTCAGCATGGAAGGAACCTGGTGGTGGTGGTGGTGTGAGGTTGTGGTCAGGCCTCCATGCTGGTCAGTGTAAGAAAGGACATCTGTATGTGACAGTCCTGCAGAAGCAATATTGGGGCTGCTCCCCATGGCTGTGACTCGGCCACCATACACAGCTCGATTTGTAGCCCTTCCAAGAGTCATGGTGCCCTTTGGGAAAGTAGTAGAAGCCACACCCTCGTGGTCACTCAGGTACATTGGTCCAGATGTTGCATAGGCTGCATTAAGGGACTGGATGTTCTCCATGGATAAAGTCTTCCCTGTCCCTCCCCCCCCGCTGCTGGTTCTCCTGTGACCCAGGCGAGGGGACCTTGGCAAGCGGGGAGACCTGGAGGGACTTCCTTCCAAGTTGCTGATTGTTCTTGCACTTCCATACATTTTTCTTCTACTTTGAGGTACTATTTAGTAAGAAACTAGTAGCACTAAAGTTGAATATTAAATTTATAATTCCAGCTAGAAATACTGGCAGTTTCACTGCATTCGTTCAGTAGGCAAAAGCTGATTTTTCTCCAAAAACAGACCTGAAAAAATAAATATTATAAAATTAAGTTTTGGGAAATAAAACTTACAAGTAATCACCATATATCAGAAAAACCAACTCCCAGAGTAATAATTTCAAAAATAGAATTTACTATACATTTTATATTTAGGATGATTAGTTAAAAATGCATTTTCCAATGAATTTCAATCAAAATAAAACTCCAAATTTCTTTCTTGCTAGAAAACTTCAAGCTAAAGCTTGTTAAACTAAGTTGGAATGAACAACACAAGCCAAATAACACACCTTATCTGGTTTGTTAATGGACTTCAATGACTAACAATATGAAATTGAAGAAAAATATTTATCGTTGACATTAAGAAGTACCCTCTTAAAGCCTCCAGAATTCATTCCCAAGGCACACAGATATAAAGGAATCTTGCTGGATTACTTTTTCAAGTTCTGGCATTTTAACATCACTGTCCAAACCTGTCTCTCTTTTCAGCTGTCATGCAGCATTCATGAAATGACCCACAACTTGTTCCACCACAAGAACTTGTGCAGCTTTTCTGCTGTCTCAACTTCAACTCATTGACCAATAAAAAAATTCTCATCATGGTGACTGGGGCAAAGCAACTGCTTATTCTAATTCTCAGGTGCCAGCAGCCATCCTCTGGCCAAATAACACATCAAGCCCTTTGAAAAGTCCATCTTTGTATCTTTCTAGTTGCCTGAAATAGTTCCACAGCTCCTTCAAAGACAAATCTCCCATGAGACCAGAGCTGAGGATCATTTTCCTTCCACTGACTCCTGGCAGATCCTGAACTTCACCTCACCCTCTCGCTCACTCAATTAAAAAAAACACAAAGAAAACAAACACCACACCAAAACCACTACACTGTGGTCTGGTGGAACAACAATACTGCTAGCAGGAACTGCCAGCATCAATTTAAACTACATACAATAAAATATTTTTAGATACAGCAGATATGATGCATGGCCAGGTGGTGGGGTTTGGTATAAATTTGTTGATCCTCAGAAGAGGTGCAGAATATTGTATCTTATATCACATCCATACTGGTTTTCCTTTTCATTGTACAGTCTGATAAATCAGTAATTTCTGTTTCATGCTTATAAACAGAAGACTAAGTAAGTTACTAAGTAACTCTGTCTCTGATATGTATTTTTAGGTACTTGTTTTGCCTTTTAGAGTGTGTTGTGGTCTTTCTTTTCTCAACTTGTGTGAAGTTTTGGAAGTTCTTATCTCATATCAGAGAACACTTTAATCTTGTTTAGCACTCCAGCGCTTACCATTGAGCTCTACTGAAAAAAGGATCCTCATTCTTTATCCAGAGGAGGCTAACTTCTCACTGAACTTCTCTAGTAATGTTCAAATGCTGAACACTGTAACTTCTGTAAGCTTGTGAAAATTCTGAAAGCAACCGGAAAAGAGAAGCAAAGCACTACCAACCAAAGTGTTACCTCCACAGAATTTTCAGTTTATTTTCCCCCTAGAAGAATTCTAATCAAAACAGAGACCTGTGTTGTAAACGCAAACACTCTGATGATATCCTTGATTTTCTTACTTTAATGAGCTACTATGGACAGCTCACAGACCAAACGCTGAAAACCCTGACTTAAAAAAATTCTGAGAGTTTCTCCATTTTCATTTGCAGTTTGTTACCTTCTACAGCCTGAACTATACAGACTGGCTTTCCTGCCTCAGAAAAAGGCAAGCACATGAAAATATGCTTTTTCAGCATGTGCACTTAACGATAAAACTGGAGCCTTCCTTTATGGCAGCAAAGTCTCTGACACAGTAGAAACTACACCACTGCTTTATGAAAGAGGGGGGAAAAGCACCTACATCATTTTCTGTTCTTTACTGCTCATACATGGAGCCTTTCTAGCTTCAGGAAGATTTACTGTGTGTCTCAACACATCAGGAGTTGGAAACATGAAGAAGCAATATCAGCCTCAGGACCTCAACAATTGCCACACAGATCATCATCTACTGCCTTGAGAAAAAAGAGAGATCTCATCTTTCCACACAGAACCAGCTGACAGCCATTGTAGTTGAACTTAGCATGGACAGGTGAGATATAGACAATTCTATCCTGAGAGGTAATTTTTTTTTATATTGCTACTTTAATTGGACAGAGGGAAGAAGAAATACTAATACTCCCAAGTAATAATTTTTTATTCAAGCTGTAGGTATTGCAGTAGCCAGGAAAAAGAAATCACGCAGCTCACACCCCACTAAAACCTTCTCAGAGGAAAAGAAAGTCACCCAGCATTGTTCGGCCTGGTACAGGACTGCAGGCCCACTACACACATTTTCCTTTAAGAGCTGAGTTTTAAAATCCAAATCAGCTTACTGTTAGGAAAAAAATCCAGACGCCCACTTGCTTGGCTCAATATTTTCTTATTTTTTAAAGAAATGCCTTTAATCTACATGATGCAAAATTACCCATTATAATCACGAGTTTATTATTCTGCATTGCAAACAAAGCTGTATTTTATATGAACCCTTTTAGGATCCAGAAAATTAACCTCACATTTCTCAGCTGGAGGCAGAAGAGCAAGCACAAGACACTTTGGCCCATGCTCTCATCAGCCTTGAAAACCCCAGCAAACCTGATACCATTCATGCCAAAGTCCCTCCTGGTGCCTGCTCCAACTTCAGCTTGCCTTATTTTCCACATTCCTGCCAGACCTGATCACCTGCACTCTGCAGACAGCAACACCATGGGTTCACATTACCCACATGGCTGAAGTCTGACAACTCATTTTATTTGTCTTCTAGCTTTCTATTTTTATAGAAACATGGAGCACAGGATTCTAATATGATGCTACTAGACTAGAATATCTCACTCAAGATAGCTTCCAAATCCTTTACTTCTACATTTAACATAAGTACAGAATTTCCTTGAAATACTATACACAGTATCCGGTAAGTTCTGATTTTCATCGGTTACAAACTCTTATATTCTGAGGGATGATTTAGGCTTTTAGTGTCCCTCCTGTGGCCTGAAACACATAGTCAGCAGGAAGTTTGGGTATCAGCCAAGTACTTAATAGCTCTGCACAACTACTTGCCAATATTAACATTGAGCCAAGAGCTCAAACATTTGTAAAAGCACCAAAAGCTTTAAGGAAACCTCTCCTATAGAGTTAACCTCCCCAAACTATATATGGTGACAGTTAAGTGCAGAAATTATCAATCTGATCCCAAACTGCCTAAAACTGTTTAGTACCAGGCAGTTCCCCACATATAAACCAAAAGAAGCTAAATAGAAAACAAGAGGTGATGTAGAACACAATACTCCTATTTTCTCTTCCAGGACTGCACTTTGAGACATCACAAAAGGAAGGAAATGCACAGAAAAAGATTCATTTTCTAACAGATTTCTGTTAGAAAAACATGTTCTTGCAAACAAAAAAGATCTCTTTATTTTGATAGCATCTTTTAAATACTCTTATCACAACAAAAACATCTCTCTACACAGAAGACCAGTAGCACTAAGTCAGAAATATTTCTAGCACTTTCTTTTGGTTTACCTAGGTTTTCTACTGCTTTCCTAGTGGCACAATGCATTCTCACAGCAGAGAATATTCTATTCTTTCATACTTTTTATTATCTGTGCTGATGTAAAAGAAAAAAAAATGCAGCAAGCTGATACAAACTAGATACAGAGAACCCAAATCTGTTGTAGAGTATCCTTCCTCTCTTCATCAACCTAAGTGAGCAGCCTAGCACGTCTTTGTTTACTAAAGTAATAAATAAATACAATGCTCTTCATATTGCAACTGTTTCTATTAAAAGAACAAAGTACTCTCTTTTCCTGCTTACCAGGCTGACCAAGTTACTTCTTCCCTACCTTTTTTTAATCCAAAAAAGAAAAGAATCCATTTCTTCCTGCTACTCTACTGTTCCTTACAAGTTTGAAAAACAAAGACCTACATGACAACTTCAGGCTCCTTACAGTGTCCTGAATCTACATTTCTTATGTCAATTTACATTTTAGTACAGTTTGCACAATATAATTCTTTTTACTATTTAACAGATATTAATTTATTAATTTATGAAGAAAATATGAAGGCAAAAGTAGGAGTGGCTGCTCAATATGCATTTGATGACATATATGGAAAATAAAGTTGTCAGGCATTCTAATGCTGTCAGGGGCAGTAACAGCAATGAATACCTGTCATGCAATGAGGAAACTCCACCAATTGAAATATTTTCTCAAAATGCCATATTAAAAATCTAGAAAAGCAAGCAGCTCTGACTCCATTATCAAGATTTTCAACTATATTACTCTCAAATGTATTTAAGTGAAGGGTCAACAACACCTTTTAACTCTTTTACACAGGTTTTATTTCATGGGTTTAAAACAAACCTAGCATTCAAGAGTTTCTTTCAAAGCATTTTATTCTTTATTACTATGTTTGAGACATTGTAATTGTTTTAAAACATCAAATAGTTATAAATAGGCTTAAAATAATATAAGTAGTACTTAAACTCCCCCAGTTGACATCTCCATTATTTTCTAACTTTTAAGTCGGTCTCTTTGTTGCTCAAACCCAATTCTTAACACTATCTCTAACACTTCCAGTGAAACAATTCTTTCCTGCAGTGCTGCATGTGACAAGTCTTCCTGGAGTTTCTAAGATGCTTAAGGGAGGTGAGAAATTTCAAATTTGTTTCATTTTATTTTTCTGATGTTGTGTAAATTATTAAAGACCTGAAAATGGAACATTAAAAAAAAAAGGTATCTATAACCAAGCAAAGGTAGAACCATCACATCTAATTTTAATTGTTACGCCAGAGAACACACTGTATCTTTATAAAAAGCTATAGGGCAGCCTATCTGCCAAATCTGGGCAAACACAACCACGTACAGTCTGTACAAGTCACCTGCCAGTGCTGAGCATTTCTCACTATCCAGTCCCTTCTGATTTAAGTCACTCCACAGAAGCAGAGAGGTTTAGCATTAACCTTTGTTTAAGGTATGAAGCACAAGAACCAAGAGTGGTGTGAAGAGTTTCAGAGGTGCAGGGTAAAACACCTCAGCTTTAACTGCCTGAAGTCCCACACTCACTGTGTCATTGCTTTGCTGCCCATCTGCTCTCGGCAACTCTTAACATTGGGATTCTATTTTTTATTGATGGGTGGGAGGTTGGAGGGTGTGAATCACAAGCAACAAGGGATAGAAACACATAAATTCCAAAACACTGCTAGTCCCTCCTCAGTTTTTTGGTTCTCAACTTCCCCACATCATAATGACCTTCCCAGGACACATAGATATTTCCAAAGACCTGGAAAGCTTTTGATTTTCTAGAGAAGTATTTCCTAACATTTCAGTCCTTGCAGGTATGCAGGTGCCTTGTGCACTAAATTCTGCATCCTAGTGTGTATTCATCATGCCTTCCATCCTGCAATTGTTAAATCACTTGCCTTTTGTTCCCTTCTCAATAAGAATTCTCATTTATCAATGCAAGCCTGCATTTACAAACTCCAGTATTTTGTAGAGGATTATTCTAAGGCACATGGTAAACCAGGCAAACAGTATTTTTCATTTAATGACTATTAAATAAAAACAATCATATGTCTTGAATTTTTACTAAAATAGTCTCTTTTGGGGAAAAATATTAAAATTTAAAAGTATGCAACATTCTTCAGGATTACTTGAAAATTATGTCTAATTAGTAGCACAGTTACGCTTTTCTTTTGTCAGCATTTACCTAATTTGAATGATTAAATAATTTAAGGAAACAGTTATAGACTGAATTACCCTTTGAGAAGGTATAGCCTAAAACTAAGCATGATTTAAGGAAACCTAGAAGTTTTCTAGGAAAAATCTGAAAGACCAAACTTGTTCTGACATTCCTATACTGTCATCATGTATACCAATTCTTTGAAACAGAAGTCTGTTCATCACCTGGTAATATATCTATATTAAATGCATATTGAAGACTACAATCATTTTAGTAAAATAACCTAAGAACTGGAAATAGTGTAAAAGGAAATGACTGAGTTCGTAGTTAGACCTGTAAATTTGCCTATTTCACATTAAGTATGCTTAAAAATATTCTGTCATTTGCAATTGTCTCGTACTTTTAAGATGCATTTCTAACACTTAATGTTTTAGAAACCAACAGAGATACTCCCACAGAATGGAGTACTTTCAATTGAATTCACTAAGGCTACTCCCAGGAATGTTACTAAACATGAGCTTACACATTTGCAAGATAAAGCTATATTTTTCTTTTTTTGCTACAAAGCTTCCATTCTCAATAAAAAGGTAACAAAATAGTCATGGGATCAGCTATTAAGACTACCTGTGCAGCCTCCAGCAGTTTCTTACAATACTTAAATACTGGGATATTTAGCAAGCCTAAATATCCATTCTGCATCTTATATTTATTTGATTCTAGAATAGCAATATGCCTACTCACACTGCTAAACAAGAAGCATATTTGTGCATTCAGCATGCTTTGAAACCATCACAATTTAAAAACCTGTAAAACATCTCTCCTCTGTTCTCTTTGCTCTGATACAAGAGTACACACTTTTCAGTACCATGCCAAAGAAAAGTTGGCTGTGCTTCAGCCACATCAGATCAAAGCTGTCCAAGGAACTTACAGGCTCTGTAAGCAATGCAAGTGATTTAGCAGATTAGCTTTCAATTCATCATAGAATCGGCATTCTGGAACCATTAGAAGACATTGCACTTCAGGAACTGCCTTTTTATTTATTTATTTACCAGAGGACTTGAAGAGTTCCCCAAGCTCTTAGTGACTGGCTTGTAATTTCATAGCACAGCCCAGTCTGCCTGCTTTGGGCTCACACTCAGCTAAGCACAATCACACCAGTTCACAAGTGCAATTTATAAGTCCTCACAGGCATCTGACTTAACATTTGAAGCTGATGACAGATGTTATTGTAGCTGTTTCCTTAAGGAAAAACAAATGGTTTGAGCAGATTTCAAATGAGGTCTATAAATGAAAGCTGAGGTACATCATGACTGCCAAGACTCAGCCATCAAAAATAAACTTGCTTTACACAGCAAACTGTCTTCCAGAGAAGCCCCTGAGAGTACCCATTTCTCCCACTGTTATTGGATGTAGGTCAACAAAAAGAACTGTGCTTTGTTTACCAAATCATATTATCCACTAATCTGAATTGCTCAAAGAACATAAGAGGTAAGAACTGTATTTCAGCAATATATTTTAAGGAAAATAATGCACTACAGAAAGTGTTTAAGTCAAAAGCCTCATCACAGAAACACAGACCTGTGCTGTTTTATAAAGTAATTAAATAATTCAGACACTGCATGTGCCAAAAGATAATGAAATACATATTTAAGCAGATTACCAGTAAATTAATTTTACTAATCATGAAAAGTGTTTAGATAACAACACTAAAAACTGAAGGGGCATCAGCAAAATTTCTAACAGGACTCAACTCATATTTGACAAAGAAAAATCGGTTTCTGAGAATTCAAGTACTGTGGCCTCCAAGTCTTGTAATGAAACAATCCAAACATACCAAAGAGTGTAACCACTAGTACAGACATATTAAACCTCCATAAGGAATTGGAATGAAGCAACCAAGATGTGTTCTGTAAACCTCTCAATGTATGGAGAAGAATATGTGCCATTAGTCAGCATCCTAAGTGATCTGAGTTATTCACTTGGAGGGAAACTGCCCCACACGTTACCAATGCTCTGTGCAAAATGCACTTTTGGACTAAATTCAGAAATGGCAGAGATTTTTGTTACATTTCTTTCACTTCCTTCAAAATGAATTGCACATTATATCCAACTAAGCAACCACTATAGACATTGCTTTCTCTAGTGGCTTCCCACCCCAACTCCACACTACTTTCAGATACTACAGCACATCATTTCCACACGTACCTATACAATACATATTTATATATACCACTTCAATCAATCCTTTCACTCCATTCAATGTCATGTCCCATGACATTTCTCACACAATGAGATAGATTTTAGAGTTAAATCACTTTGAAAATCTCTCCATTTTCAATTTTTGTAGAATTTAGATGCTAGATTCTACATCTGCACTGTGACTTCAGTTAGAGGAATAGGATAATGAGCAGGACAAACAGTGGAAGTATTTTTTAAAAACAATCAGAGTATTTGCTGAAAGTGGGGTATTTTAACTAAATAAAATATGCATTGGTCATTAAGGAAGCCACATGGTAACCAGTCTGAAACATTTCTAGTGAATGCAAGTCTGCAAGACTATCTTAGAATGAGTTTTTAAGATAATCTAGAAAACAAGTATTGCCTTTCAAAAACCTAATCTTAAGATTTCACTAAAAAGCTCCAGCTTTGCTAAACATTCAAAATGTTAGACTCCCACAAATCCAATCACAACTTGAAACTCTGACAGACATCTCAAATTCTTAGGACACATTCCTTCTTTTCCTAAAAGCATGGTAATTCTAACTCTACGCATTTCCCTAATTATTCTCATTTAAAAGGAAAGAGACAACACGTAACCTGTCCATTGCAAAGTCTAAACTTCTATTATCATGAAGGGATTCCAAGTTTCTGTGAATAGAAATGGTATAGCATAATTGAGCCTTACCCAGAAAAGTGCTAAAACATCTTGGCTCCTCCTCTCCCCTTTGACAGACCTCAGTACCTGACAGACACTCCCTGAAAGTAGATATGGTTCCTATTGTTGCCATTATTTCTAAACAAAACCTGGCTACTTAAGATATTCCAAAGCTAGGACTCTAAAAGCCACTATCCCCAAATAAATCATAGAAAACCCTGAAATTGACCGCCAAGAAACCAACAACAAAATTTAAATTCCACAATGCTAATTGACCAGACATTTCATTTTCTCATACAAACATTGGATATCCATGCTTAGAACCCTCCTTGGACCTCCACAAGAAGTCAACTGGTGCTTTCCAAGGAAAGAGGTTGGGTTGGATTTTTTTTTTTTACATCTTACATACAAGCAGTAACAAACCAATATAAATCCATTTCACCTGATTTCAGAAAGATTGTTTCTTTCTATAAAATACTTTATGTCTTCAAAAGGTGACTAAAAACAAAATGCTCCAGAAAAACATTTAACTGATGTTTCTGCTAATATGCCTTTGTATTTTCTTAATGCAAAAGTTTCGCTCAAAAGAAGCAGCACCACACAGTTCATTTTCAGAAACAAGTTTCAACTATGATCCTCAAAAAGAAGTTATAAAGTCATTTTACTTTCAAATAGCTCTTACCCTTTTTCCAGGACTTAGTAGAAAATATAAGCTAGAGTTAGTGTTGCAAGATATAAATAAATCTCATCATTGCTAAGTACATGAGATCATTCCAAAACTAAGACCTAAATCACAAAAATATTTTAACACAATCCTAAACCAAACAAATATATCACAGATAAGAGGGGTCACATAATATTTTTTTTAAAAATCACTATCAGAGTAATATTTCCTAGGTGGATCTAAGATTCTCCATATGTATCCCAGGCACTATAAACTAAATTAAACAGAGATTATAACAAATGCATCACAGTGGATAAAAATATAACAAACACCTTAAGAGATACAGGTGGGGTAACATATGCTGTCTTTGGAAGTGATACACAGGCTGGTTGCCTCACCCTCTTTGAGGGGTGAACAACCCACTCTTTTTTCTTAGTCATCCCTCAAAGGTCAGTAACAACCATCTTTCTAAAGCAAAAGAAAAAAAATATCACCTTGAGTGTGCTTATACAAAAACACATGTGCTGAATAGATAATTCTCTAAGTATCACATGTTTGTCATTCTAAAATGGTTGGATGTGTTCTTTTGGTATTTGGCTGCTAAGAATATGGCCTACACCTTTCTACAGCCTTCAGAGAAGGCAAGGAATATCAGGAGGGATTGGCCTGGACAATGGATCTCACACTACCATCCACCAGAATTTGACTACCAGTAGATTAGAGTTGAAGAACCACCCACAGGATAAGAGGTGGTTAGATGGGTCTCCTCCAAATGCTGGCAAACCACAAGAGCAAGGATAATGAGTATAATAAGGCATCTGAACACTAAACAAGAAATTTCTCCATTCTTAACTGGAAGATCTAGCCCATCCCGGGTGTGCTCATAGTTTCTCCATAGCTCAAACATATCATTTCAACCAGAGCTGGACAGCCAAAACCCTGGGACTGCCCTTATCTCAATAAGCCTTGGGAAGTAGAAATTTTATTCCCTTCACTCACTGGACAGAATGCCTCTCCTTCCTCCCAGATTCCTCTAGAAGTGAAAATGCTAACTCACCTTGATGGCTTTGAAAGCCATTTTACAAAGAGCTTCCAAACAAAAATAACAGTAGTAAAAATGCTTCCTTTAAGGCACTGTGGAGATGTGGAGTTACTTTCACACACAGCCCTTAACACAGTTACCCACCCCACGAAGCCAAGGCTTGGACTGTAAGTTTCTTCCACCAAGAAACTAAAAGCTTTTCCCACAGAAACATATTCCTTAAGAGAATTAGATATAGCAATACACATTCTGCGTGTGCAGAAATAGACCCTTAAAAAAATACAGGGCCTTTTCCTCCCCTTATTCGGGGAAAGAACAAACGGGGAATGCACTGCTCCAGCAGATGAGACCGTGAGGGGACTGCGGCTTAGGGAGCTTCGCCTGCCTTGCTGCTGCTGGGGTTTTATGGCCGGTGTTTCCTTCACCTGAGCTGTGGGAGGGCTCGCCATCTCCTGCCCTTCCACGGCGAGAGTCCAAGGAAATCTCCCCGGACAGAAGGATTGGTTTGGGGTCCCCGTGGGGCCGTGCAGCCCTGACACCGCCGCCTGCGCGGAGCCGGGCCGGGAAGGCGGCCGGGCTCCCTCAGCCCCCGCCGCCGAGCAGGAAGGTTGGGAGGACAGCCCCCGATGTTTCCCCGCCACCGGGGCTGGGAAGGGGCCGCAGGAGCGCTCTCCACACGCCAGGCTCCACGCTCCAGGCTGTGGAGCTCTGTGGATTCCCGGGGGAGGAAGGAAGGGAGGAGGACAGCAGCGCATCTCCAGCATCTCCCCTCAGGGCAGGGCAGGGCAGGGCGGCGGGGCTGGCACGGGGGACCTGCTCCGTCCTCGGCTCGGCCACAGGCAAACCAAGTGCGAGGGGCGAAGCGACTGGATGGAGGGGAGCCTCCCTCCCTTCCCCGCCCTCCGAGGAGGGGGAGCGGGAGCGGGGCCTGCGCCCGGCGCGGCTGCGGGCAAGGGGCCGCGTCCGCGGCGGCCGCCCTGGACACACACGTGGGGCTGGGGGGTGCGAGGATGGAAATAAAAACAGATCCCGAATGGACAATAGCTGAGTGAAACCACTGATTTAGAAAGCCGACCAGAAAACTAACCCTGGCAAGTAGCATTTGCCCTCCCCTTGGCTGCACTTATTGGCCGCGCTCGGGTGCAACGAGACTGTATCTGCCAATGCCAGTGGTCGGCCGGCGTGCCCATCACCAGGGAAGGAGCAATTCGCCTCCAAGGGAGTAGATTCCCATCCATCCATCACAAGGCTTAGCAGGTAGTCGCCTAGAAATCAATCACACACTAATATAAAAAGAAAAAAATCCTTCTCCATCAAATTACTACTGTAGTGCTCCTAGAAAAATGTATCTGTATCCTTGGTGAACACAGGCGTGGATTTCATCACACGCATCGCATCCATCACTTGTCCAGCCTAAAATGATCTTTTCTTTAAAAAAAATTAAACTAAGCATCATAAAGGAGGGTCCCCGGTAAGTATTCATTAATTATATAATTGAAAAATAATATCCTTTTAGCGTCTGTTTCCATTTGCCAACCACTAGAAGGGAACAAATCTCTCACCTTTTTCCTGACATGGTTTTTAAAACACCAAACATTATCCACTATTTAGTTATAAAGCCAGGAATTTCCAAAGTTCATCAAATCTATCCTAGAAAACTTTAACAACAACAATAATATTTTTAAACACTAGGCACAAAAAGAAAAAAAATAGAGTCCTATGGCTGCTTTTAATAGAAACAGCAAGTGAGGTTTCTGGTTGACGATTCTGTAGGGAGAGGCTCTCTGGTAACAGAATAAGAGATGCACTTGGTCCCATTTATTACAATGTATTTCCAAAGCAATATAAAAAGCCCATTATTCTGCAAATTCATCTCCCAATTCAGCTACCAGACAGTTGTAAAAAGCAATATACAGCATTTCCTTAATCACAGTAAATTTACAGTCATGTATCTCAGCCATATTCTTGCTTAAGCGTCTCACCTTTCAAATCATTGCATCTGCCTTTCGTCCTCACATGGATTTTACAACATCACGTTTAGCTGGCATCCCATTTGCTCGGAGGAAGCAGGCAGCAGGGAGAGCTGGAGCCGCGGAATACCTGCGAGGGGGTGAAGAGAAGGAACCTGCTGCAGTCGGGGAGGCTCGTGTGCCCCTGTCCCTCGTCTTTCCGCCCCTCAGCGAGTCTCCCTCAGTCAGCTGCGAGCCCGGCTGTCTGGGTTGCCAGTCCCTGACTCAACATTCCCAGCATTCCCGAGGAGCCGGGGCTCCAGCGGCGCGGCTCGGAGCCGCCGGGGGCAGCAGCAGCGGCAGCACACGCAGCGCAGCCCGTGATTCCTGCGAGCGTCTGTCTCCGTCCATTCACCGCCGGCCCGCGGGTTCCAGTCCCCACCCAGAACGGCTGCAAGTGTGTTACTCACTGTGAAACAGCCTAAAAATACACCTTTGTCTGCGTAAAACTGCAGAGGCTAAATTGCTTTCTCCCCCCTGCTCACCAAAGGCCAGAAATGTTCAAAGGCAGGTGCTTCAGAACATGATGTCTAAAAATCCACTGTTATATGCGTGCATTTACATAAACAGAAGAGACCCAGAAATCTGAACCTGTGTTTTGGCTTAAGTGTAAAAGAAGTTGAGATGACATCCATATTTATTTGTATTTTTTATAAAAGCGGTATGCAGGGAAAAGGAAAGCACAGATTAGCTGCTATGCAACACCTGAAAGCATTTTTCATAAGAAAACTGCAAACTGCATTAAAAATTATTCCAGAGACTTTATTGATTTTTATTAAGGGGAGTGAGAGAAACTTCTATAAACATCATTGGCTTCTCACCCTAAGAACAGAGGGTTTAATCCTCTTCTATTTTTCCCTCTTCTCGACTTCTTTTTTTTTTAGATTAATTGCTCTGTGTACAATTATAACTGATTACCTTTGGTCTTTAGCTTCAATGCCTTAACCTACACAAAATTCCACAAGCATATATTGTGTCTCCTCTTGATCTCATTGCAGTCACACTGATTTTAAGAATCACTTCAGATCTGTAGTTGCTTTAATACAATCTCTATTTTATTTCTCTCTTGCCCACATATGCACCTGTAAGTGCCACTATTAAACATTATTGAGAAGAACAACTTTTATGGAATTACTGGTAAAAACTATGTCAAATCAAAAAGATTTCAACCAATCATGTTTAAAATTAGCATAATCCCTTCATTGCTGTATCTGCATTTTCCAAAGCCTGTCAAAATAATTGGCTGTCACAGATATTTATTTGAAGATGCTAGAATGCCATTCCCAGCAGGAGCACAGTACGTCTGTATTTCCCCAAGAAATGAACACATTTAACAACAGTGCCCATCTACCTTAGCTATAATTGCAATAGAAAACAAATACTTTTTCTGAGTTCAAAGTATTTGAATAGCCATTATTAAAATGCAAGCTTCAACTGCTTTTAAACCTGCATACTTATTTGATGATATTTATGTTTAAATAGTTTAAAAACCGTGAAAAATATAGACAGAGAAAATGTGTTCCTGGAGAAACTTACAAGAAGGGATATGGTTTTGTTTACAAACAATTTCACTCGATCTGAAAAGCAAACAAAGTGTTCCTCAAAAGTTAGCAAGTCTGCATCTGTAACGCAATGGATAAGCATTTCAAAATATGGGTCACTACACTGAATGCTTCAGAGCACAAGAAGTGTCCATTTTCAGCTTAGCCCTTAATTTGGATTCAGTGTGAAATAAGATTCTCTTACAGACCTGTCTCAATATTGCTAAATCAAATTCTTGTCCAGTACTGCTAATGATGACAGGACTTTTGTTCTAAGTGGTGTCCGCTGCTGACAGTTTTTTAAACATGTCACACCATTCTTGTCTATAAGAAAAGACAAGGAACATCAGGTTCTGCCCTTTTTTTGTGACTCGTTCCCTGGCAAAGACTGAGGTGATAGCCAGCAAAACCCAGAAGCATCCCAACAGAGGACTACTAGGCGAAGAATCTTCTTTCCAAGGAATAATCACTGTGGGAAGACAGAGCTGCAACAATATAGCAATGGATTCAGCTTGCTGTCATTCAATAAACTTTAAAGCAGAGTTCCTTACAGCCCATCCCAGAGCAGCAGACTCTGCAGAGGACTGTCAGAGTTACCAGTGCCAAAGAACAGAACATACCCACCATCTATAATGCCATTGAAGAGCTTTGTGGGCAAAAAAATATTTTGCTAAATTGTACTCAAAAAGACTTGCTAGAGAAATGTGCGGTTCAAGAGAAGGGGGAAAAAAGTAATCAGAATTTTACAGCTAATCTACTTATTGTATTAGTAGAAACAACATCCATGCAAAGAACCTCAGGGTCACATAATCCAAACCCTTCAATAACATTCATTCCTTACATGCAAGACAATGCTGGAATCTAAATCCACAGGGTAGGATAATAACAATTGTGTCCTTAAGGCTGTCTTCCTTGCAGCTGATGAAAGTTCTGATTTCAGTCTAATCACAGGACCATCGATGTTGTCCTTGGTGCCATGATGCACACGAGTGTCATTAAGCACAAAAAGAGACAGATCATATGAATAAACTATCACTCTTTTTTCTTTGGTTATTATAAGAGGTTCCCATTAACTACTAGACACATCTTTCAGCCAACTGTTAGAGGAAAGCAGTCTGTTGTAAAACTTAAACCACTATTTACATAATATTATAAACATATAATATTTGCACTTGTCAACAGTTTCTGTCTTCAAATAGATTTTTGGCTAGCAGACTTCAGTTTATTTGTTTTCTACCTTAAAAATGCAGTATATTCATAGTTCTTTCTGCTTTCACATCAGGAGCTATGGAAACTCCACTGAAATTAATGGCAATTTTTTTTTAAGGCCCTAGCCAAATAAAGTAAATATGAAATACAGTCTCTTATTTTCCTCTATCTATACTAGACTGATTTTAGAAATAGAAAAGTATAAAACATACTTATTACAACCATTCTGTTTACATATTCTAAGTATAAATAATTCAAAATAACATAAAATGTATACTGTTACTTAGTGTCTTCAACTCCTGTTCTTCCCAATTCTTTCTTCTCTTTTCACCTGTGGTACTAAGACCTCAGCAGCAGCTAGCTCCCTTTCATGTTTTGGTGAAGATGGATGTTATTTAGTGCTTATTTTCTTTGAAAACAGAAATGCAAATAGAAGCTTAGTCTTCATTGCATAATTCCTAGCATGCAACGGCAGGTGTGCACTTTAAAAACCCAGGAAAATGTATTTCAACTTTAGTCATTGAACCTGGCCCCACACTATTCCACTGTGCTTCCCTAGTGCTACTTGATTTACACTGAATGTTACAGAACTAAAATAAAATAAAATAAAATAAAATAAAATAAAATAAAATAAAATAAAATAAAATAAAATAAAATAAAAATATTGCCTTTACCATGAGGTGGTGATTAGATTTTGAGTAAGCAGTTGACCCAAGAAAACAAAAAGCTCCAAACAAATAAAATAATTGAATTAAAATTCAATTTTCTGTTGATTTCAGAATGAGGCCCTATCAGTCTTGTCCACAGAGGTCGTGCACTCATCAGTCATTAACTTATGGACTGTTCATTTCTCTTCATCAGTTTATATATTCACCTACAAATACCTGTAAAACTGAATTACAAACGAGTTTCCACTACATGTGAAGCTTCTGGTTGTGCTTTTCTCATGACATACCACCCAAGTCCGTTATTGTGGTTTAAAAAAATTATTAGTATAATTTATTTATTATTCATTTACATGATCACATGCTTTCCAAAGGATGGAAAAGTGTTACCTGAATATACCTGAACACAAAAGAAGCCATTGAGGAATTCACTGTAATGAATTATAATGCAAAAAACAAACAATGAAGATATACTCTCTTGTAATTACATAATTTAACATTTTTTTGTGCACTGCACACCCTATATTTGTTCAGGATAGAAATAAAGCCACTCTGGCAGATGCCGTCAATATATAGTTACAAACAGAGCAAAAATACTAGAATAATTTAATAGTAAAAACACTCATCTCACTTAAGTTCTCCAGCTTCCACATCTCAAAACAGGGCTGTTTATAGGCTTCTGCAACAACTCTACAAGGTATTTTAGAGAGTTAAAAATATTTCTTAGGAAAATTAAAACTCCAGGAAGTTCTAAGAGTATGTAGCAAATACAGCTTAAACATCTTGAATTAGGTTTAACATTTTAAATTTTATCAATAGCCCTTTATTTTCCTGGTTAGAAAGCATGTGTTACTGCTACTGCTGTTGTACACATGAATACACACAGGGGCTGTTACATAGAAATGCTGCTAAATGAGCACTGACTTGTAAACTCTTAGATTATGGTTTGGGGGTTTTTTAATCACTTATCCAGATCAGAGCTAAAGTACAACTGACTTTTCAGTAAGAATTAAGCTTTCAAATGCCAACCTCACTTCTGAAAAGTAAATCCAGATACAAAATTTTACTTACAAGTGTCAACATGCGGCCCTTTATCTGAAAGCAGTTGAGGTTCTTCTCCAAGTCTCCAGTTGCAGAAAACACATTTCCTTCCCTACTTACAATCTCAACCTCTACAGCAAACTTGGCAGGTACAAACACCAGGATTGTAGGACTACTCACCCCTCCAGTCCATCACCTTTTCCCAGCAGAACCATAGGGCAGGTCTGTAGCCTTTAATGAGTCTTTAATTTGGCACAAATGGAATTTTAAACTAAAATTACAAGCATTTCCTAGCACTGTTCCAGCAGTATCAGTGCTATTTTTTATAGCAGAAACTTAAATTAAAGATTCATTCATTTTACTAAATCTCTCAACATTATATCCCCCTTTTCATAAGGCATGTTCTTTTCATCTGGTTTTGAAGGGAAGGTATCAACAAATCCCACAAATTGTCAAAACATTATTTGGTTTTTGAGTACAGGAACTGCACAGCCTTGGGGATACTGGTCCACCTTGGGTTCTACTGTAAGAAGAAAATAGCAATCTCAGGGACAATACTAATTTAATATCCTAAAATCCGTCAGACCCTGACTACCAGAGCTGATTGGGCATCATCATCCCCGTACTTGAGGTGCTGACCATTGCCGGACCTGGGCTAATAAAAAGTACTTCATCAGTAACTCATTGGCTTTCACTTATTCTCCTGGTATCTAGAAGAGATATACAGCCATCACTCCTTGCAACATGGAGTTTTTTTCTTCTACAAATAAAAATTCTAATGATTGCAGTACTTTTTTCTGATCTTTCCCCCACCTCTTTTATTCATATCTTCCTCAGGTTTTTTTCCTCTACTTTTATGTCTTAGTCATTTCTACACCTCTGAAAGTGTTCTACATTCCAAGCTGATCTGCCAAAAGCAGCTCTAAAATCCACGCTAATTATATGGGTGGGTTTGGTGGCCACAGCTGAAATTTCAAATGGCAATGTGCAGATCTTGAATATTTTCTGTTCTGTATCAGAACTGCATGATTTTGGAGCAGCTCAGTTTGAGATTCAGTAGCGTGCAGGATTTGTCTTTTAATAACTCAGTGTAGGAGAACTGCAGTACCCCAACCGTCTGCTTTATGCTGAACTCTCTGAAGCAGCCAATTTTGTCTCCTAGAACATGGCTGCTGCCCATGCTGGGTGCTGATTGCAAGTATTATCTTATTAGAATCACTTCTCAATATTTAAGAACGTGACTCTTCTTTCAAAGGCATGCTTTTGGGCTTTTATATCCCTGCTGGCTTCATCTCACCAGGAGCTACCTGGCAAATACCATCCTTCAGTTCCACAGGTGACTTTGCTGCTGCTTTGTGTTTATCAAAAAAACTGGGAGGAAGAAGAGGACTATAAAAACCCAACAATCTGCAACTTCTTAAGAAGCAAAGAAAGTAGTCTGGCAAGAAGAAGAAATGCTGTGCTATAGTGCAACCAGAGTCTGAGAAAGGCCTGAAATCAAGGTTCAGAGCCTTTGGGCACCCGAATCTGCTTTACAGAGATCTCATGAAAATTGAATGCAGGTAGGAGCCCTGCAAGAGAAAGTGTAACCAGAATATTTCTGCCAGGCATTCTTCCTTGCCTACCACCCTTTTGTGTCAGCAGGTATGACAGGGAATTCAGCAATGGGTATGTTCAACAATAAGAGGTCTTGGAGATCTGGGGGGTTTATGTGCTCACAACCTGAACTCACGCTCCTGAGCATCTGCTGCTGTACCAAACTAAATCCTTCATAAGCCTGAGCTTTTTTCTTCACTTGTGTTCCTTATAATAATTGTGAATCAACATCATCTCCTCTCTGTAACAATACCACAGAAGTGCTATTTCACTCAATTAATATAATTGTAAACTATTATAAATTAAATAATTATCAACTTCCAAAATACTTTGTTTTCTCTAGTTATGCTCACATGTCTTTTCTTCTCATTAAAAACCACAAAGTAGTTTAGGTTACCTTTCATTTCTAAATTAACTCTTCTGCCTGTCAAGCACAGGCCATGGATATGTTTAGAATCCTAAAATTGCAGCTGAACCTTAACACCAAAACCATGAATCCAATTAGCTGACATGGAAGAAGCAGACAAAATATTTCCAGTGAGGTACAGTTTGTGCAGAGAGGTAATATGTTTTCTTAGCCCAATTGCTGTAGCTGCAAAATATTTCTACTAATTTTCAAATGTACTGCTCTTCACGGCTGCCTGGTCAAGGTATTTGAAAAAAAACAAGCAGGAAATAAAAAAATATATTTGAAAATTGAAAATATATTTAAATAAGAAGCAGAGGAATTTAAGTAAGTGTAAATAAGATTTAGAGAAATGTTGTTTAAAATACTGCTGCTGTTACTTCTGCCTCCTGTTTTATCCCAAGGTCTCTCTGGTTCTTAATTCATGTTAAAGATTGTCATATACAGCTCTCACACAGCAGTAGCAGCACAGTCTCAGAGATCAAGAAAACATGCTCTGTATTGTAGTCTGATCTTTCATGGTTTATAAAAATCTTTTTAACTGAGCTATACTCAAGTGATTAATGCATTTATCCTTCCCTTCACAGCGGCTGCTGCTGTAACATATGGTTTGCATGTCTCTCTTGTGCTATACATATTTGCTTTTTGATTACCCCGAAGATTTCAGAATAAATTCAGTACTGCATGGAAAATACTGCTTTACCCAGCATGAAAAATATTTTTGTTTAGAGTCAATAATTCACTTGTATATAGGTGTCTGACATCCTGAATAGCAAAAAATGGAAATAATCTATATTTGTGAGATTTTTCATTGCTTTTCTCTTACCTTCCCTTTGGCTGATAAATGTAGTGAAATTTTGCATTGCATTGCTTCCTTTAGCTTGTAATTTAACAAAAGAGTTCTACCAATACTTCTACTCATTTCTATTGCCTGGCTTTTTTTGGGAGTTCTAAATCTGCTTCTCTGCATTTCTATATTGCTTCAGCAATGATGATAGTTTACTTCTGCTTTTTTTCACATCTGCCAAAAGAATCCTCAATACCAATGCATTGACAGGAACATACATATTTCTTCACCCTTAAAGATGAGTGAAGGATAGGGTAACAACTGTTTATAGGCTTCATTTTTCTTCTTTTGTTTTCAGGTGTATAATTTTTCAGCTAAATCAAGTAAGTTTTCTTCCTAAGATTGTGGCTAAGTGGACAGAATAATTATGGGGGAATTTAAGTTGCTATGGTAGATTTAATCCATAACCAAAATTGGTTGGAAACAGCCCCCCCAAATTATTATTTATTTCTACCAAGCTTAAAGTTTGGCACTTTCCTGTTGTGTTTTTGTTTGTTTTTAATTTTTAAATTTGACTCTCCCAATAAAATAAACTAAACAGTGAGAAAGTTCACAAAAATGGACACAGGAAATTAATAATAATCACGCATGGATTTTTTATTTTTCTCTAAACAATACTTTATCAAGTGGTAAGAAAAAAAAATCCTTGAATTTGCAAGAATTTTATTACAAGAACCACCTTCTCCCTCATGGCACAGTTACACCTCAGGCACAGTCATGCTCACGAATTGCAAACGCTGAGTTGTGCAGTCCACTAGAAATAGAAGTGCCAGACTGGCAGGGAGGAATTCCTGTACTTTAGCAGCCATTTCATACCCAGTTGTAGGGAAATGTTATATAATGTCAAGCTGACAATTAAAAACATTCCTCTCTTTCTATTTTAACTTGTGAGCTTTCTCTTTTTCATTTCTATATAGCTTAATAAAGAAATTAAAAGTCATCAGTTGAATTTAACATTGACCTCTATTATTGGTATATATGTAAGTTCTGTTACAATGTGTGGTTCTGTTTCTATCATTGAAGTCACAGATTGCTCTTAGTTAGAAAGATAATCAGCAAACTTCATGAGTGAAATAGGATGTAAAAGTGGGATTGGAGCAACGAAGAAAGCAGAAACTCTCAGGGGAGGAATGCAAAAAAGCCACTACCAAGCTGATTCCTGGATCTAAAGCTTCCTCTAAGGAAAGTGCTTTGTCTGCAATCATCAGTGCTGAATAGGCTTTCTTTAAAGGCATATTTTAGGTTCTGAGGGGAACATACTCATAGATGCTTTTGTAGTCAGACAATCAACAAGACAGAAGGAGTTTCACCTACAGTAACATCTCTGCTAGTAAATGAAACAGGTTCAGGAAACACTTCTTGGCACAGAAACAGAACTGTTGGATTGTCAGAGCAATTATGTTTTGGACTGGACAAACTCCCTCTATCCCAGTTCTCAAGCATATGTTGGAAGATGGCATAAGTTTGTGCATATTCTCAACTGGAATTCTTCATGGGAATATGCTGGTTTGGGAGTTGAGAGAGTCCAGAGGCACAAATCAAGATAATGCTAAGCCATTTGTTTTTTATACCAGAGAGTTGTTCTATAAAAATTTAATTACATGTGCTTACATTAGAGTTTACAGGGCTGGTTCTAAGCAATAGATGAGAAAAAGACTATCATCTCTTTTTAGTTCTAGATTTGGTACAGTATGGGGACATAACCTCTTGAGGTCAGATCCTCAAGCAGTATTTTGCTCAAATGTGGGAAAAGCCCTACAAAGTCAGAGTAGTAGATGATCGACATAGAAATACTAATAAAAGGATATTTTAAAGCCTATATTTAATCTTTCTTCAATTTTAAAGACCAGAACTTAAGTGAAGTAGTCAGAATTGCTTGTGCAGTGTGTTACTCTGTGTCACAGCATGGACAATCTCAATTACAAAATGGATATCCAATGGTTATGAGATCTTTTGTGAGTAAAATCGGACAACAAAGTTTCAGATTACTTCAGTGAAGATTATGGAATATGTGACAACTGCCTGGTTGCTTAAGTGTAGGATTCCTTGTCTAGCCTTAGGTTCTACCTGAAGCAAAAACTACATTAGTAAATGTCTGTTACAGAAATTTAACATTCTTGCGTTCTCTAGATTGGTTTTTTTCATAGTACCGCAACAGTTTTGGATGAACCACAAAAGCAGGAAAAGTGTTTTCTTCTTAAAGGCTCTGGGGCTCTGCAGTGAAGAAGATTTCAAGATTAAGACAACCTAAACCTCGGTATAACAGATTTTTTTACTGTGGAATTTGTGGAGGTTTTTTCACGTTCACATGCAGAGGAGTATTAGTATATGTGTAAGAGCACCTAGAAAACCACGTTGTAAACGGTTTAAATTAATATATAAAACAAATCCAACTAAATTCTCCATAAATGCACTTTGTGTAATCCTATGAAGTATTATAAAGCGGATATAATGTGTTACCCTCTCAGAACAGTCTAGAAGTTGTCTTCGGTGTACCAGAGTAACAGATGTCACTATCAAGGCACCTTGTTATACACATAAGAGTAGTGTGAAGCTCACACTTGCTATGTAATGTCAGTTATTAGCTAATAACTAACCTTTGGGGGAGCTGGAGTTGCCATGCATGGTCAGATGTTTTTAATTTCTTGTTTCTCAGCTGGACACATAGCTCCTCAACAGAACCTACAGTGAGCACAAAAGCAGGGAATCATCCGTAGATTGTCAGTGTCAAAGCAGCCATACAAGGCTGTTTTTAATCATGTTCATATTGTTCCTGAATTTGGTTGATCTAAGAGAGCCCTGTTCACTGCAGAAATTTGGTTCCACTGGGGACTGCTGTGGTGGATAGAGTGGAGCACCCCCTGCTCAGGTGGTTTTGTTCCTGCCCCAGTCCTCCCACCATGTGAATGAGATTAAGGCAGTACCTCAGGCTTCAGTACTCAGCTGTTCAAAACTGGAAGAGTTTGTGCTGCCAACAAAAGGTTCCCTCACTGAATAACTATATGTTATATACAGTAACAGACATTTGGCTTTGTCATTAGAGGAAAACATATCTATTTATTGATAAGCCTGAGTTTTATTTTAAGAAATATTACCATTCTGGTCACTTTGTTGTTTCCAGACATCCTTTGGACAATCTGTTATTATTCAGAGGTGGTGTGTCCTAAGGACACTAGAGTGCAACTGTGCTTTTTCTTACTTATTTAGTGATAAGCATTGGAGACCAGAATTTAACAACTCCAAGAACAAAAATGGCCTCTTGTAACAGGAGCCCTCCTGCTAAGGGCTGACATCCTTGGGTCCCACAGCTTCTGTCACATGCAGCCTATTGGTTATTTAGTTTGTAAATACAAACACTGCATAAATCAGGAACATTTTCAATCTAAACAGGGATAAAGTATGACAGATGGGTGTAGAACACAGATGGAAGGAGGGAATAGAAAGTCTTTATTTCCATATCATTCCTATTGAGAAGCCAGAAATTGCTCTGTTTCTGAAGCACCTGTAGGATGTATTTTGAGCTTGGAGCTCTCAGAAATCAGTTCCTCATAAATTGCTCAGCAGCTTCAGCCCTTTAGGCAGTCAACAGTCTCACTGGCTCTATTTTTCTCCCTTTTTTAAAATTTTGTACCCATGGTAAAAAGTTCTAGTTGTCATCATCTTCTTTTCATTCACCAAACCAAGAGTTAAATGTGTAAGCATTTTATGATCTCCCAAGTGCCCTTAAAATTTAGTTTAATTCCATGGCGGTGTTATTTGGCTTATTCAAACTTCATAGGTATACAGAGGTCATTCATACATGAGAAGGACCTCAAGTGTTCTATGTTGCTGATTTCCTTAGCATGAAAGAAGAAAACACAGAAACTCCTTTTTTTTTTAAGGAAAGAGACGAAAGTAAAAAGACACACAGGCAACAGGTCCTGTCTATTATCTCTATCTCTCTCTCTCTATATATATATATACACAGAAAGGCAGAGATCATTCAGACAACCACCCCTTCTATACTGTAGCTATCAGGGTAATGTGTATACAGCAAGGCCTGGGTAAGGAATCCCTTTCTGACAAGCTTTTATGCAAAGCTTCAGTCCTTCAATTGGCCAATTATTTAAATAATTTATGGAATATTATATATCATATACATGAAGAACTGTGTAGCTTTTCTAGTGCTATTATTTTCAGTATTTTACTTCTCCCTGAGACTGAACAAAAGAATTTATTTACCTTGAAAAAAATTAAATTACAATTTTTCAAAAGTCACATTGCATAACGCCACGTAGCCATAGAGATGAGATGAAACTGCATTTTTCTGTGTTACTGGAAACAAGAGCAGTGTACATGCTCTGAAAGGGAGATGCCAGTTCGAGCATAATCTAACATATCTGAAGAAAAACCTTATCAAGGAGTTTATTAATATTGGTCTTTTTTGCAAATGGAAAACTGAAGTAAGGAGAGAAGAGGTTACACCCCAATTATCCAGGAATAGCAATCAATGTGTTAGAGCCCCTGGCCACAGAGCAGTTTCACAGGCTATCTTTGGAGATTCCATTTGGGCATTTCTGACAGGATAGTAGTAGCACACAGTACATCTAGCTTTGTAATTTAACTCCCAAAATACGAGTCAAAAAGCACTCACAAACATGCAATTGGATAAGAATAATGATCCAAAATTTCAGGGAAAATATTTGTAATCACTGTTAGAAACATAAATGGTCATTACTCTGTCAGTGTGCAGCCTCTACACTTGCACTTCCCGATACAGATTCTTTTCCTGAAATGGTCATTGGTCTGGCAATAATCCTTTTAAACTCCAGTTGTTTTCAACTTAGTGTACATAAAAGTGACAGAATTCAGCTAATTTTTAAGATTATGGTCCAATAATGTACACTTCTAAATTACCCATGTTGTGAAAGCATACTCAGTTAAAAACCTAGGTATAACACAACACTACAGAACTCTCTTTCAGAAACTTCTAACTTTTTATAACCCATAAAGATTTATGCAAGTATGAAGCAATTACTTGTAGATACTGGAATAGTGGCTGGCAGATTTCATTTGTTCCAGAATATCACAGCAGCACGATCAGATGTGCACTTGCATTTCAGCAGGACAGAAAAGACCCTGCAGAAGGAACTGCAGGCTGACCTGAGCTCCAGTAGGAACGTGATGGTTCCATGTCATGCTTGTCATCACCACACTCAGGCTTGTCCTGTAGTAGACAGGTAAATGTTTTTTCTTTGAAGATAATGTTAATAATATCTGGCAATAATTGTTTTGCCGAAGCACAGAACATTTTTGAAAGGCATGGCACAACAGTTTTATCTCCTTTTCTAAATAAAGCTCCTTTGCCCATTCAAAATGAATATCTTGAATTACTCGTGTCCCAATCTGTTTCTATTCAAGCTTATCTAATTCAACTGGGTGAAGCTTTCAGAATGAGTAGAAAAGAAATACAGTAAATACCTTTATTTTTGGGTAAGTATGCTTATAAGAACACCATATATTTATATATATTTAATATATGTATGTGTGTGTACACACACCCCCACATATATAAAGCTTTCATTGTAAAAACAAAACAGTTGGCAAAGCTTACTCATGAAGTGGGATTGAATCATAAATCATTCAAGACATCCAGGCTGATTTCCCAATTTTCTGCAAAACAATTATTGCCAGATATAATTAACACTCTCTTCAAAGACTGAAAAGGACTACAACTAAATTAATTTACATGCTCAGAAATTCTAAAGCACTAATGAAAATGATAATACTCCGCAAGTAGCATTTGTTGAGATTTATTAAAATTATTTTAAAGTATATCCCAGATCCAGCCTAACCTGGTTTAAGAAGCAAGTTACAGTTGAAGAGCTTTGCTTAGAAAACTTGACAAAATGGGACACGCATACAAAAGATGACAGAAAGCATTACATTAGTGTAGGTCATTCCTTTCTTTTTTGTTAAATCTCCATTATGCTGCATTTTCTGTTTCAGCTATACCTAGGGTTTCAACAGGTTAAAAACAAGGCATAAGCATCAAAGCAAAATATTTCCAATTCTAAAAGCCATTTTTATTGTTAAATTTAACAGGAAGGAGGATTCAGTGTAGTCAATAGTTTTTAACCAAATCAATTTCTGCAATTATTTCTTCCACTCAGAGCTGAATCTGCAATTACTGTTTTGGTTATCATTTTTATGCATCATTTAGCCAGTTGAAGATCTCCAAAGTATTGCACAAAATATGAAAGAAATCCAAGGAATTTCTGGGAGTGGAACTGTTAGGGTACAGTTCATAAATCTACAGCAGTCAATGAAGTTTCACCTATTGCCAACTGGAATTACAACTGTCAGATTCTGAAGGAGGGAAGGCAAAATCATAATAAAACTTTCCATTTGGGAGTATTTATGATACTGTACTAATTAAGTTCACCATGACAAGTAACCTGTAATGTTAACAGTCTTTGGAAAATGCATATAAAATTCTGTTTTCCCAACAGAAATTGTCATACAGTTACTGGGTCTACCAAAATGGCAAGGAAAAGGACCATTTATTACTGTCATTATTATTTTTACAATTAGCTTAAATAATCTTGCAACAACCATAAGAAATCAATTATTGACCGAACAAAAGACCTCCATGAAACCAAACCAAAAGAAAATTGTGCTAATTATACATACAATATTTTACTTCATATTCTATCTCCATAAAATGCAGCATGTGATGTTTGCAAAAATTTATCATTCGTCCCTCCAAACATAAGTATGAAACCAATTAAATGTACAGTTCAAAGGTGAAGGAAAAGAGAATGGGCTTAAATTTTGGGAAGAAACCAATACTGATAAAGACAAGAAATGTGGAAATGCCCATGAAAATAACGGTTTACACTGTAAAAAGAAAAGGAGAGATGAGGAAATTTCGTTGAAAATCCTACTATTTATCCTTCAGCATAAATACCCTTATATCCAGTCTGCTGATACTCAAGATTTTTGCTAATCAGCATAGCAAAAGTACAAAAAAAGTCTGAAAATGGCTCTAGATATGTCGGCTTCCTCATTTTTCCCTATGGCCCACGGATGTGCTTCCCTACTTTTATCAGACAAATACACTTTAATGTAGATTGGTCATCTCAACAAAATTTTTAAATGCACAACATAATCCCATATTCCCTAAACACCACAATAGTATATTAATTATTTTCCTAAGTCATATTACAATAAAGTGTAATATTTGTACTTATTATACCCTCACTGACCATTTCAACATGTGCATAATTTCTGTCATTGCCCCCTAATCAGAAATTTGAAAAAAGTATGCAGTTTTGAAAAAAAATTTTTTTTGTACATACTGTCAGGGTTCCATTTATTTCCTGCACAAAAATAAGCCCCTTTTATACCTGCCCTCACTTCCCAAGCTGAGGGAGATCTGCAACTCAGTGCTGAGTCCACCCCAAAATCTCTGAGAAATTTGGCTTTAAAAATTGAACATAAGAAGCCCCAGGAGCTCAGAATATACCTTTCACTTTTCAGATATGATCCATTACAGCATGAACACATGGTTTTACTTTCCCTTAGGGGTTCTTCTCAACAGTCCCTTTGCCCAAGTTCTAACAATGAGAAAGGTTCAGACTGAGTAAATTAAATCTTATCCCAAGAGGACAAACAATATAATACAAAGTGATGGAAATATAATTACTGGCATTCATTTGCCAAAGCTATAATTTCCTTTTTTATTTCTGCAGCTGGTTTAAGTTTGATTACTTCAGTGCTTTCTCCTAGAATATCCTCTACATATTGATTTGACCAAGCTCTGATGAATATTTCTTATTGAATGGATATGGTTGTTTTTATCTTAGGAGTTTTTAATTTATGGACATTTTCTTTTTAAGGTAAGTTGCACTTTAAAAATGTATACAGAAGCAGAATAAAGGAGGGAAGGTATAAGCCCTGGTCAAGTGCTTACTCAGAAAAATTCAGTGGCTTGACCCATTTTTTGTATGCAGAGGACTTAACTTTCTCCATCTTTTATCCATTCCTTTGGTCGCTTTAAGAAGACATTCTTAATTTTTGAAGTATAATATAGTTTTACTTTATTATTATTTGATTTACCACAGTTTTTCCTGGTTTTATGAAAATCATTAATATTTGATAGCATTACAAACAAACATCATTACTAGTTCAATTATTTGGTTATTTTCTGCTGTTCTTGCTAAGGTTCTTGTTGTTTTTCACTTAGTTTTCATTGGTCTATGTTCCAATCCAGACTGATTGATTTCTTGTGAGGAGTTTCTTCAGTCCTCATACTGGACATTTATTTTATACCTGCTATGAGATATTAATTTCATAAAGTAAATGCTTCTGCTATGTAGTAAAATCTCATCAGTCCACATGGGCCAGTTACTATGCATGAACCTAAAGAACTCACCAGTGCCAATTTGATGTCTCTATCCAAAAGAAGGTTCCTTCAAGAAAAGTATTAGAAGATTTGACAGCCTATTGGAATTTTATGAAGGGGAAAAATTGGAGAGGAAAAAAAAACCTCAGGCTTATTAACCTGGAGCAAAAACTCTGAGCTGTCAAAGGCTAATCCTGAGACGCTTGCCATGTCTTAATTAAACACAACATGGGCTGATAAAATGCAGAGATCCGACCTAAACTCCCTGCTGTACAGTGAATTTCTGCCTAGACATCAAAGACTACTTTGAATTCTCTGCAGCTTGCAAATTGTACCGAGCAGTTGTCAGATTTCTGCATAATGCATTTCAGTCAAGACTGCAGAAGAGACTCATTTGTAAGTATTTTGCAGATGCCTTCCTGACAAAAATGGAATGTTAAGTGGTAATCCTTGCTTTTATAGTGTTTCATTATAAACTACATCAAAATATATATTTTAGGGGAATGATACATTGGTGATACATTGTTCCAAAGGAACACTCAGCCATCCCCACTTAATAAGCTGATCATTTGTAATTAATTTTCTTCAAATCTAAAGTTGACATTACATATTAGCATTAAATAAATAGCACTCTAATCTGTCATTACCAGAAAATACTGCTATTCTGATGCAAAATTTATTCTTTCCCAACAGTTGTTGAGAAATATACTTGTAAGGAATATGACTTCATGTTTTGACAATCACTCTGTATTACACTAAAGGACCATGAAGTTTTGTTTCTTTGCTAGTAAGAATGTTAAAAGAAAACTTGGTAAAACTCTGCAGCTCCTCAGGTTCTTAATTTAGACCACAATCCATTCTTTTCTTGATAACCTTTTGCCTTACCATATGTAAGTTCTACACTTTATACCACTTCTATCATAAATCTACAGAAAATATAAATCCTTTTTAGTTACAAAAATGTTGAAATAATTTTTGTAATGGATTTGAGATTTTTTTTTTCAGCTAAAATTTCCATGTGAAGAAACAGTACAGGAATTGACTGTGAGGAGAACTATGGCTCTGTGCAATTTGAGTGCTGTGCACAACCAGATATACTCAACTACACCTGTCCTTTTGAAGCAAGCTCACTTTAAAAAGTGAGAAGCCTTTTTGGGAAAGACTCAGTTATGCAATCTCTGAATAATTCCTACAAACAGAGATGAGCGCAAAGGTTATCATACTTAGGTGTGCATGAGATACACAAATACACAGAATACTTCACAAATACTTATGGCAAATGCTGTAGAGGCCAAGCAGCCAATTGAAGGGTTTATCTCAAGGGGAATTGAGATTTCTTGTTCTGATATGGTGCAACTCCACTGAGGCCATTTTTACCACTCATCGATCTGACTGCAGCCCAATCAAACCCAGGGACTCAGAAGCTACAAAAGGGAAAGACTGCTGCAGGTTTCAATAAATTTGGGTTCTTTACTTCTGAGTATCTCCTCCCAGTTCAATAATATGTATGTGCTAAGAATGTCTTTTCTTTACATTCCTTGTGTGCTTCTTTGTGGTCTGAACTGTGCATATTTGAGAATACAAAAGTATTAATACTCTACAAACAGTTTATGCAAACAGAATGCCCATGTACACAGTCTCAAGCACAGCCATCATTTAAATCCATCTGTATGAAGGAAGGAAATGTGCAAAACTCCATACTGAGAACAAAAGCATGGTATGGATGGCCTGCACACTTCTTGGCCACAAAGGCAGCTTTTAGAAACTGAATTCCTCTGCTACAGAGGAATACATTTTAGAAATATTCTAGTGTTTATACATTTCTCAGTATATAGAAATCTACAATATCAATACAAATACTAATTTATGGACACCACATAAGCCCCTGTTTGGCATTAGAGTTTAGAATTAGAACATGCAGTCCTGTATCAACTGGAGCATCAAAAAGCAAATTATTTTCTTTAATTTTTTTTAAATTATTATTAACACTCAGTTTATTTGGCACACAGATCACACGTTCATTCCATTAATCATCAAGGGTGTGCTGGCTAAAGATTAACAGCATCTCATGCTGGCATTTGATTGCATTCAGTTGCTAGTTACTCTTCATCGTGTTGCTTTTGCAGGAAGCAATCAAGGAAACAAGTCTAAAAACTTCCATTTGCATCATCTAAAATGTATAGGAAGCAAGGCCAAAACTGTTTATGTTTCCCATTTAACTCCAGAAGCCCTGAAAGCTACATATGAATTTGAAACTTAAGGACACTCCTGATATACTTTACTGCAATGGTTGGGTAGAGCAACTACATATAAGTATTAAAAGGAATGACAATGATTTCTTCCCATCACTGTAGGGCATAAGGATACACTTTCTATGAAAGTCATATTATTCTGAAAAGGTTTGGAAATCCCTTCCTCCAAAAGTAAGTTAAAAACCAGAAATTAATGGACTCAAACCACACTAGCAGCATATTCAACTATTTAAAAAATATTTGCCCATGCAGCAATGAGGCCAAGTAAGAATCCAACTACAAATTCCATACACAAGCCCCAAAGAAATGTATTCTTGGGGGACCTCTCAGCTGCATTTGCATTGTAAATACATTTGCAAACTGAATTCCAGGCCAAAGCCCCGTGGTTCCAGCTTCCACAAGGCATCACTAACAGTGTTGAATTCAATCATTGTGCCAATCCATTTATCCACCTAGAGAACAAATACAACCATTCTGAGTGGGGCTCTCATGAGTAAGTCATTGAAAAATCAATGTGACTTGTTCTCTTAAGTCAATTATGACCAGATATTAATGGTATTTATGTGTCTGGAGATCAACACAGACACCTGATGGGGCTTTCATAACACCTACCTCCCACTGAAATCTCATCCTCTTACCCTGCTTATATGAGGTATTAAAAAGTTTAATTAATGAGTGATTGAAGTGCTTGTATAGCGTTTCATGCTCCTTAGGAGAGATGCATGTAGCCTGAAAGCATTTTATTCAGTCCTCTAGAATGATAAATCAAGGACTTCAGAAGGCTGGTGATTATCAGGAAATGAAACAGACCCAGATAATGCTTTTCCTGCAAGCACTGCAACAGTCCTTGCATTGTAGAAACAAGCGTTATCTCTTCTTTTCTTTTTTCTAAAGGTATAAGCACTATTTTTGGACAAGCAGAAAAGTCTTTAGATTTCTTCAACTCCTATGCTGCCCACTATATTGGATTCTAATAGCCACATAAAATCCTGCAAAGAATCAGTAAATAAAACTATTAAAGGTAATTATATATGGAAGCATGACAACTCAGAACATAGTCCATGCAAACAGACTTACTGTCATAAACAGATAAATTATCCATAGTTTGGAATGTGTGGCTAAAGAATCCAGTCCAAAATACCAAAATGCCTAATGCTATGTAGATTCTGCAGCCATGTATTACAAAAATATGTATCAGCTGGAGGCAATTAATTTCATCTCTTGTGAAAAGATAAAACCATCTTAAGGCTGGAGTTTTACTCCCTGATGCACCCTATGTTAAAAGTCCTTAAATAAAATAGTTTTCTAAATTTGAAATATTACAATGAGTAACAAATATTAAAGGGTGAAAAAAACAGAATTTGTTTTTAAATGTGTATCAGAATAGGATTTAACTTCAAAGATTCCTTTGCTGGTTTTAAAAAAAAACATTTTAAATTACATGTAGGTAAGATTTCCATGCTCATATAAGAAAATGTGTCAATTTATAGACTGCCTTGATTTTGTCCTGTCTGCATTAGTGCACAATGTCCCCTCAGTGCAAGACAGGTAACTGGCCTGCTGAGGGACAGAGTATTCTCCTTTCCATCTCTGATAAATGAGTACTTTGATGCAGTCCTTCTCCAATACATATACATTCCATGGGGACTCCTTGTGAAACTGCAGCTCTCTTAAGGGACTTTGGATATTTTCAGACTTCTACCTCTTAATTGTTGTGTGTCTGCAGGAATGACACACAACATTCTCAAGGCAGTTTGAAAGCAAAAAAGTTACCTGGCCTTCATGACAACATAAAGCCAAGTGTGCAGTAATGGAATCAATATTTTCTGTCACCATGCAGGAAATCCTTTTACAGAATTTATAATCTGTTTATTTGCCCAAATAATTTTACTGTGTGTAGTATTTTATCCAATGCCTGAAAGACTTGCCAGTTTTGAAATATCCAGTTCCATATATGTAGGACAAGTTTTGTAGATAGTCTAGATTCATCTATGAAGAACACACAACTATTTTTTACCCAAGTTCTAAAACCACCAATGAACTACTATTAGCTTTTTGAAAGAACATATCACATGCCTACCTAAACACTAATAATTTACAAAATATAAATAATAAACCTAAATGGACTATGAAACTTGTTGCATAGTCCTTATGATTTTTCTCTATTACAAAGTTTTGAAAAGATGCTTGAAATTATATTGCCACCTGCTGTTTCTGACAAAAAGCAGGAGCCAGGTCTGGTTTGCTATATTATTTAAAATCCTGCAAGTATAATGGAAACCTATTGATTTAGGGAATCCATTGTGAAGCAGGGAATGAAATCTCACTGCTTTTATCACCCATCTTGTATGTTCTGTGCTTCATAGGACTTCATAAGCATTGAAGAGAGAGCATTATTGAGAGTTATTGAGAAAAACTCCAGGCTTTTCTTTTCTTCCCTTGTTCTAGTCCCTAAATGAAAGTTTCAAAGACTTCTTAGCTGATGTATAGATAAGTACCAAACAATAAGCTGCAAAGCAATTTGGGGGGAAATAAAATCATAATTTTGTCTGAGTGAAAATTTAATAGAAATCTAAGCAAAGCAGTTCAGAGATTTTGCGCACACAATAAACTCCACCTCAACTGCCTATTTCTCTGTTATTGCTTAGTTTCCTGTGCAACCTCACAAGGGCAGCACTTCTCTCACGGTCAGCTGGAGAACACACCAAAGGATCTGCTGCTTTATCCTTTTACCTTTGGCAAGACAAAATTAACCACATCTAGAAGCAGCACTATTCCCGACAGATCTTGAGGTCTTAACCACCTTTGAAATAATGGAATTCAGTAAGCGTTTGGACTTAAGCACAAGTCTAAATGCCATCTTGAATAATAAAATAACTCAACAGGCTCTGAAGCATTTATTGAATCTGACAATACTCTTCAACATAACCAAATCCTCCTTTGCAAAAGGCAGATGCATTTAATTGCAGGTTTACGGGTCCCATTATTCCAGCAGGTGTACCCACCCAACAGCAGCGCTGTTCTCCAGCTCCTAAAGGGCTTCTCGAGTATCACAAAGGACCCAGGAACACGCACCGGCCCCTGGGGCGCGGTCAGGGAAAGCACCAGGCCAGCGGCGATCGCCAAAGGCCGGAGCGCGCAGCTCGGCCGGAGCGCGATGGACAAAGCGCCCGGGCAGCGCAGCGCGGCGGCTCCCGGGCAGCCCGAGCCGCGGCCCGGCTCCCCGCGGGACACGGCTCCACTGGCTCGCTCGGGAACTCCCCGCCCTTCGCTCCCGGCCGGCCCCGGCCCCGGGCAGCGTCCCGGCTCTTCTCTGCTCGGCCGCCCCGGCTGTCCCGGCTCAGCTCCGCCGCCGCTCTCTCCTCTGCGGACTCCGCAGTGCCGGGACACCTGAGAGCGCCGCTCTGTCCCCACACCTGCAGCCTCTCGTCCCTCTCCTACCTTGTCCGCTTTGCCCAAACCACACCAGAAAAGAAAAAATTAAGTGAAATGAAGTGAAGTGAAATGAAATGAAAAGAAAATGCGAGCGAGCAGCCGCCGCCCTTCCACGCAGCGCTCCCGCTCCGGTGCGGGAGCCCAGCACCCTCCCAACACCCATCTTCTCTCCTCGTTCCCTTGCTTTCCTTCCTTCCTCCGCGGCTGCTCGAGCCCGGGTACAATCAGCCGGCAATTGCCCGGTACCCTCGGCGGGGCTGCGAGATCCCATCCCTCGGGACTCCGGGCCCGGGTAACGCGCGCAGCCCCGGCCGCGCCGCCCCGCAGTGCTGCGGATGCCCATTGGTGGAGCCCCCCCCGCGGGCAGCCAATCGGCGCGCGGCTCCTTCAGCGGGGCGCGGGGCTCCGCGGGGCTCCGCGGCCGCCGGGCAGCGCCATGGACCTGGGGTAAGGGCGGCCAGCGGGACGCGGCTCCTCGGGGAGAGTCAGCCCCGGCCCCGCGGAACGCGTCGGTGCTGCGCCAGGCCGCGGGAGTGGCAGTAATCTGTGCGACAGAGCCGGGAGCTGGCGACCCTTCCCGTGGGAGGGCCTCGGGACGGGCTCTGGGAAGCGGCGGAGGGGGCGGGATGGCCGGGACAGCGCGTTCCCTCCGCCGCCCGCGGTCCCCGCCGGCTGTGGTACAAAGCGGGCCGGGCCGGGCCGGGCCGGGCGGCGGCTCCGCTTATTGGAGTGCCCCTTTCTAAGGTGCCCCGAAGAAAGTTGCGTGCGGGCTCGAGCTGCGCTGGATTATTTCCTTGTTAACATATTTATAATGAAGTGTGAACATGAAGTGTTACTTGGAGCGCTTATTGTCATGTTGCATTGTTCCAGCGCACGGAAGAAAGACAGGGAGTTGGGTTCTTTACACTGTCACGTTTTTCTCTTCTCGTAAACGCTTCTAACAGCGCTTGTTCCGCTTGCAAAGGTGAATTGTTGTGCATGGGAGCACAACCAAAGGCTATTTCCAGAATACTGCCCTGCTTTATGGTCAGCGCCGGCGATCCGGGAGACTTGGTTAGCGATTTGTGCAGCGCCCAGTTTATATTGTTGAATTATTAAATTCTTGAGGCGTATTGCTCTGTATAAGGATATTGAGTGGCGCCTTTAGTGTTAGAGATCTACTTTGCAACATGCCAATCCAGTTTTTTCAGTATCAATAAAACCACCCTCTTCAAGATACTTTGATTTCTTTAAGTGACTTCTCAAAACATAGCTTGGGATGTGAAGGACCATCTGGAACAACATTAAATACTGTGTTACAATTGAGTACAATTATTCTTATTATTAATGCAAAAATATTACCATTATCAGGTTACTTAGTATTTCAGATTTCTCTCTCTCTCTCTCTCTCTCTCGTTTTGCAGTGATGGACTGAAGCTCGAAACTGAAGTGCTGGATGGAAAGCCTAGGCTAATTTTAGCTTCTTCTGGTATTTTTTTAATTACTTATCTCAAGTAATCTTTAAAGCTTCTTGAAGTTAAACCTAATATCCAAGAGACATAAAGCCCAGCTTTCCTGAAATATTTTTCAGATTAGGAAGAATGTTTGTGCACTGTTATTTACAAGTCTTCTCTCTCACCAGCTGGATTCTGAACAGTAGGCTGGTAATGAAGTCTGAATAGTCTGTGCCCCAGGGAGCAGCTGGCAAATAGTCTGCACTGCTTAGCTTGTCATTAAAATGAAAAGTTAAGTGCTATTGTGTATCAACTAGCATAACTTGATATTTTCCGTAACTTTATATCGTGTTTTTTGCCAGGATAAAAGAGGCTTAAGAACTGATTAATTGACACAGCATGACATCATTGCAATCACATTTTTAAAGTAGCTTCAGTAATTGCGATTAACATTTTTAATTTTCAATAAGCAGTTTATTTAGGCCAAATCTCACTAACTACCATCTGAGATATGCTGGAAAAAACCTATGTTGGTAATTAAGTGGTAATAAATTATATTTCTGTAATTTGTCAGACGTATGTCTCTGCAATAAATTCTGTTTTTGTGATTTGTCAGACATACATGCACAGGTTCACTTTTCCTGAATGCTCTACATAGTCAGGATACAGACTTCTCCATTAAATGCCATTTAAATTATATTTCATTTTCTGCCTTTACCAGACAGCTGCTTAATGAGACATTATGTGATGTTTTGAGCCAGGAAGGAATTCCAGTGCTCTTTACAACCATCCTTAGCAACTTTGGCTGCATAGAGTCAGTCTGTGTTCCAGAGTGCTCCAAGATAAAACCTTGTCTTGGACTGTGAACTAGCCTTGAACAGTCTTTTCCAGAATTAATTTATTTTTACGCTGGTATAAGCAGAATTTCCTTGAATTGAATTATGTCAGAAATGGCATCAAATTGTATTTGTTCTGAATTTTAGTTTCTGCACTGAAAAACACTGCTCACGTTCTTAGGGGTTAAAGTAGGATTATTCTGCAGTAGCTTAAGCTTCTACTAGAGATAGTTTTTCTCTTTTACACAGAAAAAACCCAAAGAAAATAGCTACATGTACAGGATTTCTTGAGTACCACATTTCCTCTATTAATAATAGAACATTCTTCTTATATTGAACATAGTACTTATTATATTTGAGACTACTACACCTCTGTGCATCTCCTAGGATGTGAGTTAAAGGACTCAAGAGTAATTCAGGAAAAAGGTGTGAGAGTAATGGAGACAAACAACAACATGGAACCAAAGAAGGCATTACCACAGGGCTCTCTGAGAAACAATGAATAGCAGGGGAAGGTCAGACTGGCACAATAATTTGATGAGATGTGTATAAAACACAACACTGTATGTGTATACAGTTTTGGGTTTTTTTACAGGAAATAGTTACTCAAATATATCTACATTTTTCCCAACATACTTTTGAAGTATGTATACTGAAATAAGTAAAAATCAGTAAAATAATCGGGGCAGATAGTATGGGAAAAGTACTTTCCTCCTGATTTACAAAAATCAGATTAATATAATGTTCTACTAATTTCTCAAGATTGTTTTTCAGGAGCAAGTTGCTATTAAATACTTCTTTCATATGTTTGTGTTTGTTTCCCAAAAGATAAATCAAAGCCTGCCGTGAAGGTAAGTGTAAAATATTTAGAACACACAAATTCACTATTTGTTAACAGAAAATTTGAGAAATTGAACTGGTTAAATGTTTGTAATCAATTATATTTATGAAAGAGAAATAAGTGCTTATGAGCCCCTTCTATCTTGAGATTTTCTGTTATTTCTCAGGTTTATAATAGCTGTTCAAAAGGATGAATTCGAAGTTTTGTGACTATTTTTACCTTTTCAAAATGCTCTAGTTTCCTTGGCCAAGAAGTTAGAGCAGCAGAGGGCACGATCTAAATCAGAATTTTCAGAGACCTTAAAGGAATTCTGCTAAAATAGAGGTCTGTGGTGTGTTTAATTTCAAGTCATACAGGTTGTCTCTGAGTAAACTGGGAAGCAGTGTGTTTGGGAAGGAGAAAAAGCAGAAAAAGGTCTCAGTACACAGGAAATAATTACAAGTTTGCATCCTTGGAAAGGAGAAATCTTTAGTTCACAGTGGAAAAATTGAGACTGAAATACTGTTGGGTGCATGGTGAAAACATGTACCTATTGGGAGCCAGGCTTCAGAAACACCAAAGTAAAGCAGAATTAATGCTTGTTAATTCTTTAAATGTCATGCTGCCTGAAGTTATTATTTATACTGTCAATTTGAAATACTGAAATTCAGGTGCTGTGTTCTCTTCCAAAGTATTCCTGGTACTCATGAAGATATTTCATTAGCTTATACAGAGTTTCTACTGAAGGAACAGAAAAGAAAAATGACACTTGTTTTCCTTATTGCTTCAATCTCGTTTTCATTTGTTACAAATACTTTTTTTTCCCATTATTTAATAGATGAAATCTTTTTGCTTTAACAGATGGGTAATAAAGCCAGAGTGCCTAAACAGGCATTGAGAATAAAGCACACTGGGCTCATCTTGAGGCCAACACAAAATGCTTGTATCAAGCAGGAAAATTTAGCAAAACCAAGGAGTGAATCAAGTTTATCAATGACAAAAGGTGAAAAACTGCAAGTTAATAAAAACTCCTCACATGAAGCCACAACTAAAGGTTACTCTTTGATTTTCCAAAGAGATAAGACAAACAGATATTCTGATTCAGAGGATCCTAGTATTGTGAAAAAAACTAAACACAAACCTCAAGCCCCACATGTATCAGCTGAAGACTTTAAAAGTTTGGTGTGTTTAACACAAGCACAGCTTCAGCAGATTTTGATGATTGTTAAAGAAGGAAGAAGCATCTCTGAGACTCATAATGAAAAGCAAGAGGAAATGGGTAAGCTACCAGCCATTGGATGCATTTGTTTCATGGAAGCAGAGCAAAATATGAAAGCTTAACTTTGGGTTGATAATTTAGGTTTATTTGCACATTGTAGAGATGTTACACAAACGTTGGATGGTCTCAGACAGAATACCATTTGCCATTATGGACATGACATTGTTATTGTGAGGAACCAAGCAATTCAGATTTATAACACTAAAAAAGATTGCTTGATAGATTTCCAGTATTCTGAAGAGCAAGCCTGCAAGAAAGGTTGTCACTGTTCCATGCAAAATAAGAACCATTTGACACTGAGGGGAAAAACATAGAACTGCACTGTACCACTGCCCAAAGAGAAGAGCCCTTCTGGTTTGTGAGGAGTTCAGGCCATACTCTTGTGTCTCAAGAGCAGTTCTGCCATTTTCCTATGGCCCAAGATGGATAAGTGTCTAACTGAACTGTTAGTGCTGAATAGTATTTTTATTTTCGCCTCTCCAGTTCGACTCAGAAGTGTAAGAACTCTTGCTTATCTTCCTTTATTGCATCCTTCCTCCTGTTGGATCTGTGGAGGGGGTCAGCTTTTGCACCAAGAATAAGACATCCTGCAATTAATTAAGAGTTTCAAACTCTGAGCCCTTAGCCAAGAATAAGTGATTACTAAAGCTTTTTAAAAATACCCCATGAAGGTCTAACTTAATCTGACTTAACTATACAATTGGGCTTGAAAACACTTTTGTTAAATTGTGGGGAATCTGCAAGTTTCTGCTGCTCTCAAAGTATTTACTAAAAGCTGAAGAAAGTTTAGTGGTTATATATACATTTATATATATTTATATTCTACCACAGCTGCTAATGAGCCATCAGAGGAAAATGTTATAGCATCACTCCAAAAAGATTGTGATGTGTCCCCAGTTCCAGATGAAGCAAACACTGATTCAGGCAGGAAACAAGAAGCACATCTTCAGCCAGGACACAAAGTTATGTAGGTACATTTGTGTGACTGTGTACAAAAATTGTGTCTTCAGTAAAGGTTCATGTCATATGTGCTTAATAATATTAATATTGTTTATAAATGCTAATTAAATGTTAACCTCTAAAAATTCAACAGATCAGTTTTCTCAATAAAAATCTTCCCCCTCCTTCCTTTTTTCTAGAAAGGAATTATGGAAACCTGCTGACTTGTTTAGTACTTTGGGTGAAAGAGAAGGGGAGAAAGCCTTACTGGAATTTAAAAAGACCCAATGGAAGAAGGAATTAGGTATTTATGATGTATAAAATACATTTTTGATCAATTTTTATTACACTCAGGATGCCAAGAAACTTGATAATCCTTATGCCCTTTTAAATTTATTTTTATCAGTACAGTTGCTACAAAAGTAAGTATCCGAGACAGATTAAGATTCTTGAATTTCTAAAGTTTATGCCAAGAGTACAAATTCTTGCAAGAAACACTTCTTTGCCAATTAAGTATAACCTCAGATAAATGCATTTTTATGTTTTGTATTTTAGGTGCTACTTGCCAGCAGTTTTGTCACATTCTAACAGTAGTTGACAGCCATTATAGTTTAAAAAATTCATTTGTTTTTTAATAGGAACAGCATCACCCCAATCTGCAAGCATGGCTGAGTGTATGAAATTGCAATTTGAACTTGAGTTTGCAGTCCAGCCTCATCACCAGTCAGAGTGATGATACTAAACCAAAACTGTGTAATACAGTAGTAAATTCTCTCTGACAAATGAAGCTTTTTATGATTCACATGGAGGAGTGCTGTGTTTTGTTTTAAACTTGGATTTAGACCATTTGGTTTCAAGGTTTAATTCTGCATTGTCAGTAGCTTCCATTATAGCTCCATTGGTTTTAATAATATTAAAGTAGTTCAAGACTGGTGTAACAAAATTGAGAGAGTTCATTCACTTGGTTATTCGTAAGTTTTCATTGAGAAATTTTTACTCCAGTGTTTTTTCATCTTCTCAGAGAGACTCCCCACTTACCTTTGCACCCCTTTGGATGGAGACTCGCTTTGCTCTTTTGAGCAAGGTCATGACTGGTCAGACTGATGGGTGACAACTCTTGTGTCCATTGCACAGTCCAAGTGACAGGGGACACAGGCATTGTTGTAGTTTTCATTTTTTTAGTAATTGCTAAATGTTTGCAATAGGAACTCTTACTAGAGTTTGATTTTGTTTGTTTAAGATGAACAGGTAGCACTGAAGAAGAAACTGAAAGAAACTCTGGAGGGAGAGGTGGGTTATTTCTGGGCAAAACTTGGCAGTAATAAAACCCATAGAGTGGAACCATCTGACCCAGACCAGGTAAGGCTGTCGATACGTACAAGAGCACAGTTTTCACAGCACTGTTGCAGAACAGTTTAACTTCTCATTCATAGGAGATTTTATTTTCTGAACAAATCCTCTAGAATCCAATGTTGGTAGTGCTTTAAGCCCTCTCGGGGCATGAATTGCTGCAGCTCCCCAGTCCACACTTGTTGCTCTAGTTTGACTTCTCAGCTTCAGATCTTTATGGCAAGAGCGACCCATTCCTGTCCCTCCTTTTGGATTCCTGACTAAAAAGCATAAATCTTTTCTTGTTCTGTTTGGGGGAATAGTCTCAAATGCAGGTTCTGGCTAAATAATTATATACATTGTTCATGAGCTCTCGCATATGTATGATTGCTTACATAATGAGCATAGCAAATATGACTTCTAGCTTTTTAAAAAGCTGTCATTCTGAAAACACTGTTGGATAAATACATTGTACTCTCAAGAAACTTCTCCAGTGAAATTCATTGCTGTTAAACAGAAGTTAGGGTTGTATCTGCTATCATTTCTTGCAGCAAAAGCAAATTGCACTTTTTTGTGGCACATGCAGCACTCCTAGTAAAGTTTTGACTCTATCGCATGAGAATTTGTTTCAATCTACATAATAGATAAATAGTGGATAAAACAGGCTTAGTTTCAAATTTGGGCTGAGGTTTTAATGAACAGCAGCTTCTAGAAGTATAATTTTGTCGACAAACAAAACAGGTGAACTAAATAAGTGTGAGAAAGCTCTTAATTTTTAACAGTTGTAATAAAGGATAATAAGGGACAAAACATAAAGCAAAAGTTACAGTGCTGGGTGCATGGCAAAGCCAGTGGCACTCCCACTTACTCAGTCTGCAGGTTTTTATACTTGTTGAATATAAAAGTTGTAGCATTTCCTGAAATGATTTTGCAGATTTATTTTGAGCTTGTTGACTACAGTCTTGCTTCAGATTTCTGAAGCGTTTATACAGTTCAGTAATTGCTGGCCTTGGCAGTCTAGGGTGGTCTTCTGATGCCACTTTAAGCTTGGTACTTTTCCTTTCATGGTCTGCTCTCCACTTAAGCTACCTTGGACATACGTTTTGTAATTGTAATCACTTAAAAATACATCTTTTGCAAGCTTGATACATCTTATGAAAGCCTTGCTTCCCCTTTCAGACTGCTCACGAGTGATTACAAGTTTTACCATACTCAAAAACCACTTTAAAGCTTACAATAACTATTTGCAAACAATTGCAATTTCATAATTAAAGGAAATAAATTGTAGCAAAAGCCAACCACTATAGCCGTTTATAAGGCAAATCTTAAAATGGTCCCTTTATTTGCAGACAGTGTTTCAAGCTGACTCAGTTCATGGCACTGAGGAAAGGTCTGCCTCTACAGCTGCTTTAGCCACAGATTCTGATGGAGTTGCACTGAATGTTCCAAGAGCTGCAGCTGGGCAGTCTTCTGATTTGAATTCTTCTGATTTTCCAGCTGGCAGTTGCACAGCATTGACTTTCAGGGTAAGATCTTAAATTGCATGCAGTGGTTTATGCAGTGGTTTTTTGCTTAAGATGGCTGAACAACTGTTTGTCTCAATAAGTTCTTTTAAGCCAGAAGAATCCTTAGACCTTTCTGCTGTGTCTAAATAACTTAGTGTGAACAAATGTTTACCAAAATATCAATGCTTTGAAGACAGCACTTCCCTCAAGGCTGATGTGGAGAACAGTACTAGGAGGTGCGACACGCAGTATTAATTAGTTTTTAAGTATGTGTTGAAGAAATAGAGAAGTGGGAACCTATATAAAATAAAAGATATTGATGGTAGAAGGTTCAAGAAGTAGGTCTTAAGTTATGGCTGGTAGGCAGTGATTGAAAAGAGATTTTTGTCGGGTGGCACTGGAAGTGTCCAGGGCCACTAGAGCTTGTTAAATAATACAGAGATCTGTTAAGAAGCAGAAACAGAAGAATGAAGATGGTAGCTCCTTAATTTGAGACAGATCTCTGCTAATTAGACTGTGGTGCTGAATCTACCTGGAACACAGACTGAACAGTGGAACATAGGAAGAAAAAGGGATTTCTGTTCATGATACTGGAGTGAGAGGCTAATGGTTCAAGTTAGGGCAATATTCAGAATTCCTCTTTCTATTAGCAGTCAAACACTTGCTGCAGTTACAAACTTAGATCCTTTGTGCTAGAGAAAGGCCCAGTTTTGCTCACCAACTGAAGGCAGAGCTTTCTGCCAGTTCTTTATTATGTAGATAGACAAGATACTTATTTTTTTGTAAAAGAGCTAGCAGTTTTCTTATTTCAGGAAGCTGTGCCACAGGAGCGACCTTTTAGTGCTTTGAAACATGAGCAACAGAAGAAGTGGCTTGAAGAGTTGGACAAGCAGAAGGAAGAAGCTAAACTACGAAAAATAGAAGAAAAACTTAATTTATCAAAGGTATCTGGTTTAGAGGGACATTTTGAAATAAGAGAAGTCTTTCTCTATTTTTGTTTTAAGAAATAAAAAATGTAATTAGTGAATTGGCAACAAAGATGGAATTTTCTGCAGGATGTCCAGGTTTTCACCTGAAGATGCACTTAGTGAACACTGAGTCAATGGCTGTTCAGTATTTCAGTGTCTGGTGTTAAAGGGCTTGCTGCAGGGATGGAGACAGTGGTAGTACCACTGAAAATCCGGGAGAAAATAAAACCCTCTAGCTTTGTATTTAAAGTGATAGAGAATCAGGCATTACTTTATTTTCTGGCCAGGATGTATCAAGGAAATCGTATGTGATGAACACACACATTTTTGCAGGATTTTCCCCCAATCTTTATACAGTCAAAACCCATAGAGATGCACTTGAAAGTTCATTGGTCCAGAGTTGAGCAACTCCCAGTATTCAGCCTGGCCTCAGAAGTTAAGTAGATTTTCATTCTTATCAGTCCAACCAGATGTCTCAAATTCTGCCAGAGGCAGCATCTGAGGGTAGATATTCTTAGATGGCCACTGATGATTTGTTGATGTTCTGTTGGTGGTCTTTTATCTTTCTGGGTGTCTTTGGGCTACTCCCAGCCTGTTGGTATGTTCAGCCTATCTCCTTAGAATGATGTCTCCTAAAAATACTAAAGAAATTCCTTTCCTCAAGGCAAAGTCAAGCCTAACTAGAGACACAAAATAAAAATGGAAAAGTTACATTGTTTCCAACAATAGTGCTATACTTTCCTTCTCTTTTCCACCATGTGTAGAGGCACTTGGGTTGCGAGGTGGTCTAGAGACCATGCAAAACATCGTGGAAAAAGAAAATCTGTGTAAACTACAGGAGGTGAGAAAAGAGAAAACAAGTACAATGTGGCACAGTGATGATAAAATCCTGTTTCTAGAAATATTTTTTTAATACACATACACACTCATGAAACTTTTAAAAAGCAAGCACTCCTCCAGAAAGTATTGAAGAAAATAGCCTCACCTTTTTCTATTCCCCAAAGATAACCTTGCTGCCAGAGCTGGTTGCAGACCTACACACAAGTCTTGACTTTTCTAAGTTGCTGAAGGGATCAGGCTTCCTTTGTAAACTGAGGTTTTTTAACTGTGAAGGGAACACAGCTGGGAAAGTTTTTTTTCATTAGGTGCCTTGTTAATTGGGTAGGTGTGCTGTGGCAGGAGGACTGCAGGCACCAGGGAGTGACCTTTTCCTTTTTTCTTTCATGAAAATGTAGTAGCAATATGTTTGTGCAGACCAGGTATGGATCAGCATTATAATCTGTGATCTGACTTGTATTTTAAGTAACTGAGACACATGTCTTCTCACTTAAAGAAATTAATTGCTGCCTGCATTGTAGCTTTTCAGATGTTCCTGGTGTACAAAATGTGTGTTGTCTGTTTTATTTACCACACTTTATAGAAAAGTGCAACTGAATGCTCTTACCTTTTTTTTTGTGTTCTTGCTTGATATTTATTTAGGCAGAAGAGAATGACAGATGGGAAATGCATTTTGATTCTTTTAAGAACCACTTTGATGCTTATGCACAACACCCCTTAAATGGAATGCACAGAAAGCCTGAAAGTCTTTCCCTGTCACCTGACCCCAAGGATCCGACTGCTTTCATTCACCCTTTGTCACCTGGAGCTTTAGGCAACCTCACGTCCTTGCAGATGGGATCTGCAGAAAAAGCTGATAAAAGTGGTGCTTTGGAACAAAGTCAAAGAGTCAGGTGAGTGAGCTTTGTAAGGGTAATTATTTTCCCAGCCAGTACATTTCTGGTACCTCCTCAGAAATTAAAACAAAAAAAAAGAATAAAATCATTTACATTCATCTGGCTTTTGCTTTTTTTCAAATACCTGTTGTTTCACTATTGAAAGACACAGGTGTTGCCATTGTTTATTAATGAAATTTACTGCAAATAACCTTACTTTGTTCCTTAATGAAAAGGATTTCATAATCTATGAATTAGTTTATATATTAATTTATAATTAACACAACAGAATAACCTCAATATGAAAATGAAATCTAACTGATTCTAATTAAGAAAGGATTAGGGATTATTTTCTAATTAATAAAAACATTCACATGTCCCTTTGTTCACAGTTTCCTCCGTTCCATGACAGCTCTGCTGGATCCTGCACAGATTGAGGAGAGGGACAGGAGGCGGCAAAAGCAGTTGGAGCATCAGGTAGACTTTGGTTTTAAAGCCTCACACTTTTTTAATTAGAAGAAAGGATGAAAGGTAATGTCTCATGAATAAAGCATGAGATTTAATACCAGAACAGACACTTGACTTTTATGCGTTAGATGACATGTGAATTGCTTGGCAGTATTTCCTTCAGTCAGATTCTGCAATTATCTTTCAATATTTGCACGAGATTATTGGATTTCTAGAACTGAATTCCTGCCTCAAAAAATGTACAGTTCAGTCTTTAGAGATCTAGCAGGTTTGTGTGCATTTTCCTTCAGTCTCCACTTTTATAAGGAGGGGAAATCTGATATTTACAGATTCCCAGCCCACAAATCTTTAGTTTTTTATCTACTTCACTGACATTTACCTAACCTCTGTGGCACCCTAACAATGTGTGTCTGCGTGTTGGTGTCTCTAGCACAGTGTGAGGGAGTCTCAGTATAAATGTAGAGACTGTTCTGATCACACTGTTACTTTGCTGGATCAGACCCCTTGATTACTGTGCAGAAGGTGAAAATCAGACCTTCATCTTTACAAGGAAAAGAAAAAGTATTTTCTAAAACATAAAAAGCTCCTTTTTTCTATCTGAGTATTTCAGACTGCTTGATTGGGCTGGTGGTTTTCTGGAAACAAAACCAGGAGTGTTTGAAATAAATTGTCTTAAGTTTTGTTTTTTTTTTTTTACTTGTCCAAATCCAATTCTGCACATATACAAAAATACAGAAATAAATACCTTAGAATATGTTAATGTTATATCTTTTACTTTGCTCTTTTTTTTTTATGGTCCTGCCAGAAAGCAATAATGGCTCAGGTGGAAGAAAAACGGAAGAAGAAGCAACTGGAGGAAGAGCACAGGAAATGGGAAGAACAACAGGAAGAGCTGCGCCTGGCACGAGAAAAAGCACAACTGCAGAAACAGTTTGAAGAAGAAATGCTAAAACAAAAACAAAAGGAGGTGGGGTTTGCATTATCTTTAGTGCAGATAGTCACTGTAGTAACACTGAATTTTGAGGAAAATAGTTCTTGTTCCTCACTTGCTCATCATTTTGAAAATGAAAACTACCCAAAATGTAGAAATTTGAAACTTAAATCCTAATAAATGTGCAACACCATACAAGAATAAGGCCAGATTCTTGAACAAGGGCCTTTTCAGGAAGAGAAATGATAAGAACCTGCAAAAACAGAAATGTAGTTTTAAATAGTGCAGAAACATCCCTTTTTAAAATGCAAATTTAAAATTTAAAAATATTGTTACTGGTAACTTGATGCTTTTAAGTTGCTTCAGTACCATGAAGTTCATCTGAGTGAATGTGCTTTCAGTCTGAATTAAAGACTTCCTAGGATATAGTCTGGAAAAGGTATTTCAAAAGTCATTCAAGCTCTCCCTCTTTGCCCTACATAGCTGTTGCTGAGCTTTACACAGTGCTTTCATATAGAAGTTAAACCAAAGGTACGTTTTCACCTTTGGTAAATACAGATTTTACATTTCTCTCTCTCCTTTAACCTCTATGGAAGGTTAAACTCTTGGTCTGAGGTTTCATTCTTCTTTTTGGCACAGTACAGCTATTAGAGTTTGCTTCCTCTTTGGAGCAGTAGCAGATTCCAGGGTCTCATAAGAAGGTGATCCAGAAACAGTCTTCTCCAAAGCCTGCAGAAATGTGGATTCCTGAATTTTCTGAATGGAAATGTGTAGCATCTGCACACATTGCTATAGATGCTTGAACAGACTGGTTCAACATGGGGAAAGTCATTCTTCTCTGGAATTGCTCAGCTCCTTTGAAACATGTGACAGCACCGGTTGTTCTTTCCAACTGCAAATGCCGTAGGGAGTGGGATCAGCTGCTAATAACAGTTGGGAAATGAGATTTTCCTTGGCCCAGTCTCCTGTACCTTGAACCCACTGAGTAAGGGAACTGCAACTCCTGACATTTGCTGGGGAGCTTTCACTGCCTCCTTCCTGTGCAAGGAGGAAGGTGGGGTTTATTTCTTGTATTTAGGTTCCTTTCATTTCATTAAACCACAAAGTGCAGGAAGTCACAGATGGCTGACATCAGATGGCTGACATCTATCACAGTGCACCTTTATTAGAAGATAAATAAATATCCAGATAACTTGGAGGATCTAAATGCTCACTTTTTAATGTTAAGACTGAAGATCTTTCATTAGTACAGCAGAGGTTCTGAACTTATAATCATAGAATTTATAGGTTAAATACCATATTTACTCAACTAGTTTTAGTTTTTAAAAAGAATACTTTTCCTAAATAAAAATACATATAAACCTTGAGGATTATAATCCAGTTGATTTTATTCTCAAAATAAATAATCACATATTTACCTTTTTTTTTTTAATTTTTTTTTAAGGAACTTGTAACTCCTAAAGCCAAAGAGCTTTATCAGACAATGGAGAAGGCCCAGGGATCAAAACAAGAACTGCACATTCCAGACTTGGCTCAGAAGGCAGATGACATTTCAACACTTCAGACCAGTCCTGGTGGTGGCAAGTGTAAGTCTCACACTCAGCCTGCTCCTTTGGGGGTTGAAAGCAAGTTGTTTGTGGGATTGAGGTGGTGCTTTTGTTTCCCTGTCTGCATTTGGCTCACAAACCAAACTGCATTACAGTTTATTCACCTTTCAAACAAATACAAGTGTTAACTCCTATAGAGAATATTGTGTTTTAGTAACTTTCAAATACTGTATTACATCAAGGAAGAAATGCAGAGCTATTGGCAGGAATGCACAGGAATATTCAGACCTGTGTGCTGTCAGATATTCAGTGGAAAAGGGAGAGTATTGAGATTTGGACCAGAGTTCTTGGTATTGCTTTGAGCTCTAAACCACAGGAGTCTGAGAAGTCTGTAGCACGGTTTAAATTGAATGTAGGTTACTAAATGGAGCAACTTTACCACTTTTCAGGTGATACAGGGTTTGAAAACTGTAATTCTGGTATTTCAGCACAAAGTTCTGATTTCCCTGATGCTGTGGAGAGTCCCCCTGAGCAGCTGGCTTCCCCTCGGAAGGACACCGCGGTGCAGACAGGTACAGAGCTGAGTTACTCTGAGGCACCTCCAGCCAGGCAGGGGCACCCTGGTAGTGACACTGAGCCAAACCACTGCTACTCACAAGGAATAAAGCTAGAAAGAAGTACTTGCACAGACACAGTCATGTTGGTGTGTCACAGTGCACCAGTTATTTCTCTATTTATCACTATTTATTCTTCTAAATAAATGATATTTCTGTATAGTTGTTACCAAGTACAAATCCCATAGTCTGGAATATAGTGTCAGTTTAGGGTCACAAGCCACGTAGGCCCAAATTTTTTAAGTAACTTGATTTGGTTCTCCAGTCTTCTGTGTTTTATCCCTTCCTCACTGAGTTTGCTTTTACAGGTCCTATCTGTCTTCCACAGAAAAAAAAAAGAATAAAAAAGCATTATAAAACTGTAGTAGTCATTTTTAAAATAAAATAAGTAATGGTAGATTGGTACATAGACAAAAGCCAACCAATTAATTTGAATAGCTCAGACTTGGAGTTAAAATACATATTTTTTTTTTTTAGATTGCTTTAATACTTCAGCATACACAGAGTTGGCTGAAGAAAGAACTGCATGTTGTGAATCACCTGATATTTCCATAGAATATAAAGAAACCTCTAACAGCAAAAAATATCAGAAGGAAATGCAGTATATGGATAAAAATAAACTTTCAGGAAAAGAGACTGGTGGTATTTACAGTGATCTATATGACCAATATGCAAGAAAAGAAAAACATATTAGATCTTCAGAAAAATACAGCAAAAGACCTGACTGGAACATAAACAAACCTGGAAAAAGATACATTCCAGCCTCAGAAAGGTACCCTAAGCCACTACAGAAACAGAGGGAGGAGAACAAAGTGCGCCGCCAAATGGAGCTGCTGCAGTTGGTGGAAAGGAACAGCCCTGGGCAGCTCAGTGCAAGAAGGGGGAGGCACTCAGCCAGGTCTCTCTCACCTCGGGAAGAAACAGCTGTGAAGAGTAAGGGCCACAGAGGCAGAAAGGTGAGTCACTGTGTGGCCTCTGAGACAATGATGTGTTGTTGAGACTCTGCTTCTCACTGTTTTACCTGGGTAGGAACTCAGTTGTGTAACTGCAGCATTGAAATTCTCCTGTTGCTCATCCTTAGGTCAGCACTCAGCTGTTCATCAGGAGCAGAAGAACATGTTCAGATTTTGTGACTGAGTTTTTACTGTTATTTCAGTCTTCCAAAGTGTTGATTCCTTTTCATTTCCTCTCAGCCCTGATTCATTATGTCACCAGAGCTTGACTGCAAGCAGTGTGCAGGACACAGTGACATCACTGACTTGTTTTTTCTGCCCAGTCCCCCCTGTATTGTGCTGATCAGTGAGGTACAGCAGTACCTGCTTGAGAAAACAATGCTTATTTCTGCACAGAATATGGATTACTGAGGATGTACTCCATTACAACAGAAGTGCATGGAGTCATTCTCCATTTGCAGCAAGCATTACAGCAGTAGAGCCTGTGGCTGGAAAAAGTCTTTTAAAGAAAATACTGTCAAATACATTCTTGGCTTCTCTCTTGCTTGCTCACTCTCTGTATGCATCAACAACTCACTTTCTCACACTTTCAAGTAGCAAAACTCTGGACTTTTATTTAATATCTTGGATTGAAGCTTTCAGTTTTATAAATTCCTAGGACATAGGAAAATATACATAATATTGTTGATAGTACATAGAGCTGCCAAAGACAGAAAATTGGAGCAAATCCTCCTGTAATTTGTCGATATATTTCAAGGGCACTAGCACTACAAGTCTCTTAAATGCATATCTTTGATAAATACCTTTCTCCTGAATCCAGGTCAAACAGTCCTTTTGGAATTTCAGGACAAACTTTCTCTGAAAAATCAAAGCTCTTAATTTAAAAATCATGGGGAGTTTTTTACTTTTGACTTTTTTTGGTTTTCCCTTAGGAAGAAAAACTTCACAAGAATCACTTGAATGAAGAAAGGTAGGTCAATATCTGCATTAATGAAATGTAGAAATACATTATTACTAAAATGCACATGCTTTTCTTTCCTAATTATTTTAAAGAATTTAGATGTATCTAATTGTCTGCTTTAAAAATACACAAGACCATACAGATTGCAGGTTATAAAAGAAGAGTTAATGAACAAAAATCCTATTCTCCAAACAGGAGAATTCTTTGCCTCTGTTATTTGAGAAAATCACATCACTCAAGTATTGTTTGGGCTTTTTTATAACTTCAGTTGTTCCATACAGATCTGAATCACCACCTGTTCCAGCAGTTAGGAACAGATTACTCCAAGTACAACAAAGACAGATCCAGGCTTCTCATTTCCTGGTGCATCCCCACCACGGTGGAAGAGAGGAGAGCCAGGCCGGCTCTGAGCAGAGGAGCTCCCCGGCTGCGGACCCTGAGGCTGCCAGACCTCCCTCGGCTCAGTTCGTGCCCTTCCTGCGCACACGGGAGGTTTATTGCCTGCGGGCAGAGGCGCCGCTGAGCCCAGCACAGCACCCCCAGCACCGACACCTCCGCGGTACTGCAGTCACTCGGGGAGAGGAGAAATGTTACAAACACTTACCCTGGGTGTGCAGTTCTAGCCAATGTCCTCTTTGCTTTTTACTGAATTGTGCAGCAATCTCTATGTCACAGAAAGGCTGTGCAACCAAATTATACTCAGTATTAAAAAAAAAACCAAAAAGTTTTAAAAAGTCAGAAATGTAACAAAAAAAACTTTTACCAATTTTTTGTTTGTTTGTTTACCTTTCAGGAAACGATTACACTTCCTTGCATTAGATAGATTGCACTAGATATAGAGATTGGGGTTTAGGAATCTAAATGTTATTTGATTTAAAAATAGAGATTGTAATCTCAATAGCAACCAACCCCTGACTTTCACAAACTTCCAAAATCTGCTGCTTCAAAATTAAGAGAAAATTAATAAGAGTTTTATTAACTGACTTGATACACATTTATTTTCAGATTCTTACCAAATGCCACAACAGATTTTTAGCTCAGATCACGTTAGAGATCCTCATATAAATCCTGATGCAGTTAAAATCAGAGAGAGACAACAAGCAATTCTCAAAGGATTGTCAAAATTACGACAGGTAAGCAAAAATTTATTGGATAACTGTGCATATGTATATATATACTGAAGTAAAAATTATGACATCATTATCTTTAATTTGATTTCCGTCATTTGGTTTGTGTTTTGAGCTCTGTCCTCTACTTTTGTTCCATTTTACTAATTTTGTTTTTCACGTGTTGCTTCCACTTGTGGACAGTCCTTAGGGAGAGAATATAGGCTCCTAAGTCCTTAAATCAGCTGTGAAACAGTGAAGTGCCTGAGCAAAGTCAAAACCGAAAGAAATTCGTTTGTTTGGTGTCCAGGTTTCCATGGTTAGGGGTGTTTATAGGGAATGTATCAGTTTCAAAAGAACAGATTTTTAATACAACTGTAGAACCTTGTTAGTGGCGTTTCTCCTCTGCAGTTCCTAGGTCAGGACAGAACAGTGGGGTTGGTGCAGTAGGGTTGGTGGGGTGGTCTCGTGTCAGGCCTGGAGAAATACTGTAATTTGCAAACTGGAAGTGTGAACACTTTAAAAAAATCCTTCCAATACAGCTGCTACTTGTTAGCATGTAAAAAGAAAATTGAGGATTTATGAATGAGCCAGGTTTTCTGAATAGAAAACGAAAATTAGCTTTAATGTCACTGACGCAGGAACTTCTGAGATAAAAGCCTGTGTGTGTTTGTGTACATTGTTCTCTTTGTAGTCAGGTACTGGTAATGGCATCTCATTAAAGCCCTGGTGAATTCGATACTGCACCTATTGGCAACAAGGTGTGGCCCACAGGTCTGGACAAGCACATGAGCACTTCTCTTTTATGCTTCTAAATGGCCTTACAGGACTGCAAGACAAAAAAAATACTTCATGCTTGCCTTTTCATTCGAAGAACACTGAAAATAAGCATGTACCAATATCTTCCCTTGCTTTTGAATGGATCCAAACCAAGTATACCTTATTGCTAGCAGCAGGATTTTTCTCTGCCTTGAGAGAGGAAAAGTTAATAAACTACCAAAATAAAGGGAAGAAAATCTTGCAGTAATACAAGATTAAAGCACTACCGTGTGCACACAGTGCTTCAGCAGTAGGTAAACTCCTTGTGCAGAAAAAGGCTTGACTCTCCCCAGGTCAGTAAGAAAAGTTGTGACCCGAGAACACTGAAAGGCTGCCAGTTTCTAACAGCTTCCACATTGGTTTCACTGGATTGGGTCTTCCCCACTGCTCATCAACATTTTTGTTAAATATCTACAGCTGTTAAGTATTTTGGCTTCTGTTCCTAAGGAATATACAGCACAGCAGGTACTGTAAAAACACCATTACTGGTGCCAGTGTTGCCCAATACCCAGATAAAACACAAACTAACAGAGTCAGTTTATGCAGTGCTTTATTCAGGGCCTGGGGACCTGGGGACTCATGTCCCAAGTCAGGATCCCAAAGACCCTCATCAAGTCATCAGCTTTTTATACAATTTTACAAAGATTGCTTCATCAGTCTACGTGCAAGATTCACATTCTTAAAAACAAAGCAAATACATATATCTTGTAGATAACAGTTACCTGGATCATAATTTTTACATGGTCATCTGCTTTATAACAAAAGTTAATCTCTTTATCTTTACTCCCACTATTCTAAATTTCTCAACCTATAATTTTTAACTTATCTTTAAAATTATCCACTTAATTCTACTTGTTCTAAATGCTCTGTTAACCTTTTTGATTACTGGTTTCTTATTTCTTAGCACACTCTCAGGCATAGTTCCCAAGGCCTGCTATGGGAACGTTAAAACTGAAGCCTTAGCATAACTACTACTACATCTTTTATTTCATCTACTTTCTTTATAAGTATTATTACAAATTCTATTTTCTAACTCATTGGTAGCACCAGGAACATGCAGGGGCCAGTACCCCCAGCCTGCATGTCCCACTATTGTGCATTCCACACCAGCTTTTATACTTGTACAAATCTGACACCAGTCCCTGCCACTTACTGACCTTGGAGTCCCAGATCTGGGCTTTGGGGCCTTACATAACTTGTGGTTTCCTTATCTTCAGCTTACAAATACAACACCCCATTCCAGTCTAACATAAATAACTGTATCTTCCTTTATGACACAGAGGTCTTCACGTTAGACTTATGGACTGTTATAGGTAGATATTAAAAAATTGGGTCCCGAAAATAATACGCAAGGGATGAAGACCAATAAAATTAATTGGGTTAATTAGCAAGCAATAGAGACAATGTGTTGGGCAGCCGACAGAGTCCAGGCTCTCAAAAGTCGGTCTGCAACTTCTCATCAGGTACAGCTTTTTATACTTTTTTCTTCTGAAAATCGGGGGGGGGGAGATTCTCCACTCCCCCCCTTCTTGGTTATTGTTTCAGGGAGAGTTTCTGTTTCCTGTTGGTTTTAGCTTTTGAGGTAACTCTTTTACATGTCAGGGCTGTTTTCTTGTCGCTAGAATTTAGGTCTTCCTGATCTCTTAACTTTTCTAACAAATGTTTTCTCTCCCTTCCTGGCTTTGGCTTAGAAACTGATAAGGCTACATTCCAATGCTAATTGCTTGCAGTCTGGGTTTTATCTTTTTGTCTTTTAACCAGGGCTCAGTTTAGATTTCTGCAACTTTTGCAATTTCTTGGTTTCTTTTGCTTAGGAAATATTTTGGGAAGGAATTTATGTTCTCTCTCAGATGACCTATTTTCTGTATTGCAGAAATGGTTTCATGATCTTCTGAACAGACTAAATCTGATACAACTTAATTAAAATAGACAGATGCTAATACCCACTAGCAGCTAAAACAAGTTCTAATACACACTGATGAATTAATGATAGACGGAGTCTATTACATGGGTCACCTACACCTATTTCACTGATTGCACTCCAGCTCCATGTCTGTTCTAGCAGAACCTATGGCTTTGCATCTTCACTGTTTTCTGCTGGTACTTTGGGAGTTTTCACTTTAGGCTGGCCAGGGCTAGGTCCTTGTTTGGGATGGTTCTCACTCCTAGCACAGGGCTGGGCCCCTCCAGAAGCTGTTACAGTTTGCAATTGCCCCTAGGTGCTTCTGATATTCACAGTCTGCAGTCGTTCACCTTGCTGAGACCATGTTCTGTATTTCACTTCACTTGCCAGTGGCATTTTGCTTAAGACTAAAGCCAGGTTCAAGGTACAGTTTAATCCCTGTGCTTGCAGAGGATACAGAACCCATGGCTGTTTAATCAGGTTAAAGTTGGAAAGCTTTGAGAATCCACATGACTTCAATTTTGAAGTGGCTAAAAAGTAACAGTAAGGTTCGTCTTTCAGTGGATCTTGGTTCTGCGAGAGAGTTAACTTAAAACATGTGGAGTTTCTTTTAAAATACCCTGCCAGCTGCAGAAGGCATTTAGAGAAGGAACTGTTCCATTTCAGTATGTCTTGTTATACCCAAGTATTGTGTACTCCTCCTGATGTACAGGGGACAACAGGACACCTGCTTTGCATCAGTTATTTCACTGAGAAAGTATGAATAGTACAGGATGTTGCCTGAAATACAAAAAGCTGAGTTTTCTGTTTCAGAAGATAGTCTTCTCTTTTACATTTATATATACATATATAGAGTGGATTGATAGTTTCAGACTACATACATCTAGATCTATATTTACAACATATTTAGCCACTGTTTTGTCTTGGGGAAATTCACACAATAGTCACATAATTTTGTCCAGTCTCTGAACTCCACACTCAGCAACTGATAAATACAGCTGGGCTGGTGCAGTGAGAGCCCAGTGGGACTGGCTGACCTTGGGAAAAGAGAGGGCAAAGGGAGGGTGAGTCTGTCACTGCATTTGCTACAAGACAGCAAATCTCTTCCTATGTCTCAGGTGACAGCAGGAATAGGAACTAGCAACAGACTCACTTTCCTCACTGAAATCAAAAATCAGTGGATAAGCCCAGCAAAGTGAATTGTTTGTGAAAAAGAAGGGCTAAAGTAAGAAAGAGGAGCACACTCCCCTCACCCCCAGGTCAGTACTACCAGAGCACCCCATTGTTCCTGAGGCAGCAGCACTGCCAAGGGCTGCAGGTGCCAATGGCTGGGTGGGGACACAGCCCCACGGCTCCCTGGGGAGGTATTTCCCATTGCTGAGCACCTTTCCAGTTCCTGTGCAACCCGTGTGATAAACACTGAACTGCCAGCTCTCAGGGTTACTTGTTCCTCAGCTCTTGGTTTAGTTATGGCATTTTATTTTATAGCTTGGTTTTGTAACATGTTTCAAAATGCAAAAAATACTCTGTAAAAATAGTAATTATTGACAGACCAAAACCACTGCCCCATTAATACAAATAAGAAGATCCTGTTGATCAATTAGAAAGCAATTCATCAAGTCACTGAAAGTAGGCAGCTGCTGCCTTAGAAGGAGCCAAAGTGGAGTCTTACAGGCTGCATTGCTGACTTTCCTTTGGTACCACCAGGAATCTGTGCCAAAATTGCTGTAGGAGCTGCTGCCTTGCATTAAAACTGTACTGAGCTGTGCCAGCAGCCTGTACCTTATCTTTGAGAAAGACCTTGTAATTCTCAAAAAAACAATCAGCTTTTCTTTTATAAAAAACAAACATCCATGGTACCAAATTATTTCTGACAAGTCTAAAACAGATGGAGAAGCAAGAGGCCAGATGTATCAGTATATATGATCTGTTAATTATAGTAAAAATACTTTTAATTTGTGCAGTTACTTGACATTGTTCCATCCTGTATGACCTGACAGACAAGAATATATTTCCAGGAGGTTTTTTTGTGACAGGTTTTCTCTATCAGTTCTTACAAGAACCATTGACACAGCAGGAACCTTGAACCCTTTGACAGTTAATCTGAAATCCTGAAATGTCTGACTGTGCTCTAGTTCCAAAGCTGCCCTCCCCTGAAGAGTACTGTTTGTGTTAAGGCTAAAAGCCAGTGCCCATCAGGGTTTTGGGTTCTGCTTCATACAGAAGTTCACCACAATACTGCAAATGCACAGACAGTGCACAAAGGGATGAGAAAGTTCCATCTTATAGAGTGGAAAAGTTTCCCTCTGCGTGGTCATCCCTGGAAACTGGCCTGGCTTCCACTCCAGTCACACCTGAAGCTCCCCCAGTGTGTGAGGCTGTACTGTTTCTTCTGAAGTTTGTGTACTTAAAAAAACCATCGGGGCTTAACAAGGAAATTGCTTTTAACTATGAAACATTTCATTAGTTCAGGCTGTGTGAGGAAGACAGAACATTCACATTTGTATTTATTTCAGGGCCTCCTGCAGAAGCAGAAGGAGTTGGAGAACACTCTGATTCCCATTGTAGCTCAAGAGAACTTCATGCCACCATTTTGAGAGATGCATATGAATGTTATGGATTCTTAATATGGAAATGCACAGCACTTTGCTACTGTAATTAATTATGAACCACCTCTTTTTTATAAAAATTAAATTATGAGAATTTTGATAGACTACAGGGTTATGTTACTTTAAACTCATGATGGTTTGTCTGCTTAGAACAGTTTTCATGCTACCTGAAGACATGTGGCCATTTCATATAAACCACCAAAAACATGGAAGTAAACTGTTACATGGGTTTTTGTAGAGTTCAGTATGTGAATTTTGATAAATAAAAAAATTAAGATGTATTCTGAATGGCTTTAGTCATCTTTGTTGGTATTTTTAATACCAAACTGCTTGTATTTCAATGTTCAGCCACCTTCTAGACTTATGAATATCAACTCAAGCACTCCCAGATTTTAAGACCACAATTCATCACACAGTCTGGTACAGTTCAGTGATAAAAGGGAGTTCTTTTCTTCAGAAAAGATTACTTGCTGTGTGTGGGTGAGGGTAAAAACTGTTAACACTAGTCTGGTACTGCTCCTTAACTTGAATGTATCGATAAAGACACTGTTTATAGAGGGTAAGAAGCAACTTTAGGCAAAAGTCTGTGGGTTTTGGTTTTTAAAAACTTCCTTTTTTAACCACTAACTCTCCCAACTAATTTTGTGAATTTAGAGTTACATCATTTCAAACACTCACCTGATACCAAACAGCACATCCCAGAGAAAAGCACTAGAATCAAATTACAGACAGGACTTTGGACAAGCTGAAGCTGAGCAGTAGAAGTCAGGAATCTCAGTAAAGCCAGCAATGCAGCAGCAGGGTCCTCTGGGGGCTCCACAGCTGCTCCCTGTGGCTGCTGCGTTCCGATGGACAAAAGGAGAAAATCTCTGAGGGGGAAAGGTCGGTAACTCGGCAGATGTGAAATTTAAAAGACAGGATTAAGAAACAGATAAAACTGTACTTACCCCAGTGTTAATTCACAAAACAAATAAACAGAACCAAAGAAAAAAAAAAAAGCCTGAAATCCCCAGGGATCATGGAGCTAAAGTGGGAGAGGATTGAGGTTCTTCTGATGCAAATTGAATTCCCACAGCCATTAAACCCAGGTTTGTCCTTCTCCCATTACAGCCATCTCAGTGGCCAGATAAAAGCTGGGAGGACACCCATGGTGCTGCAGTGGCACAGAGCACCAAGTGAGACCCACAGATAACTGCCGTGCATGAAACCAAGCTTGGGTGTTCCTCAAGCACTTTGCAAACAATGTAAAAACCACAGACAAAGCAATGTGTTAGTAAGTCCCTTGTGCATTAAGAGTTTATTTGATTTTCTGTAATGGAACTGCACCATTGGTTACTCTAATTGAGGTATTTAGCCAAAATCCAGTATATAGTCATGAAAATAAGTACACTGCATTAGAGCTATGTAAAAACATTGTACAAAATTTGTGTCAATGTCAAATAAATACATTAATTCTAATATTTATGTAAAGAAACATGACTTGGATAACTCTTGCAGTTAAAAAAAGAGAACAACTGGCTCTTTCACATATTTTAGGCAAACATTCAGCTTTACATTTAACAGACCTCAAACTGAAGCCTAGGTAACAGGTCAAATACAAATGTAGAAACTTAAAAGTGCCAAAACAAGATAATTCAAGTACAGTAGACGTTAAAAAATATATGTATTTATTTAAATTTTCAGATGGTTCCAACAGGGACAAGCCATCAGGAATTTAAATAGAACATGAAAACATCTGAGATAACAAGAACAAGAAACATTTTGTTCCAGAATAAAATAGAAATCGTTAATCCAACATTTTAGAAACAGAGAAGTCCACAGTAACTTATAAAAGAGACTTAAAAGTTCATTTCTGTTCTGAATATGGCCTGGAAGAATCACAGCAGCTATTCCAGCCACCAGGTGATGATGAGTTTTCTTTATCCATGCTCTGACTGTAAGCAGATAGAAAATAATTGCTCCCTTCTTGGTTTTGATTTGCAGGAGAAATTGGGTATGTTGTTCCCAGAAAAGTCTGATGAGTGAGTAAATTAAAATGGCTGAATTGATGGGACATGTTTAATTGTCTGCTATAAACCTGGAAGCTGCTGAAAGGAGTTTGTTCAACTGCATTGTGTTTTTCTCCTTCAGCAGAGCATGCTGTAGAAACTGAAGTAATTGGCTGTTTCTCTTCCAAGTCAGTTTTGTAACTCTTTTCCACAAGGCCAGTCTGTGCTTCAGGAGATAACTCTGTAACTGATAAGCAGCTTTCTTTAGCACCTACTCCATGTGGGCCCTTGGTCTCTGTCTGCAAAGCTTCCACATGAGTATCATACTTAGAGGCAGCACTGCAGATTTCTATTTCTGACAATTCATCCCCTGAATCCAGAGACATGTCCTCCTCATCCTTCTCATCCTTCTCTACAAGAACTACATTAAAAGAGAGAGAAAGTCCTATTCTATTGAAATACAAACTTTGGTTAAAAAGGCCATACACTACTCACAGTGTTACATTTCTGCCAGTCCAACAGCACTTTAAGTCTTGGTCTTCTGCCACTCGTGTTCACTTACTCAACACACACACTTAACCCTCTGTGGGAGTGTCCAGTTACTGCGTGCTAAAAGCTTCTGCACACCGTGTTCACATTTAGTGCTGGGAAATCCCAACTCCCAGCTCCAAAGGGGACAATGTCAAAACAGCATCTAAAGTTACACAGCAGGTGAGTATCAGACAATTAAAGGAGTACAGTCACTGACATCTCAGTACAGTTTATCTACCCTAAGTAGATAAAGCAGGTAGAGACAAGTCTATACTTTTCCTGAAAACAGATGCCCTACCTAGTGCCTCAAATACCATTTTATTAAGGTCTCTGGTGCTCCATCCCCACTGCCTTTCCCCCATCATTTCAAATAGAGAAAGAGTAGCTTGGGAGTTGGGTTTTCCTTGCCAGTTGCAGTGGCTGTTGACCAGAGCCAAGGCACACTGTCCCAGGACCTCTACCCCCCCACATATGCAGTTTGGAAAGTTTAAATGTGTTTGACATTACCTGATTGTCTTTGGCCAGCACTGCAGGAAGGAAGGTGGTTGTGCTCAGTAACAGAGTTGTGATGCCCAACAAGACTTTTGAAGTTATGCATAAAGTCATCAACAGCAGCAACCACTATGCCATTATCAACATAACTCGAGAGCGCTTTGAGATCCTTTTCTAAGTACATAAAAGAAGGGTCTGTATTAATATTCAGCACCTATTATCAAAAAGGGGAGAGAGGTACTCACAAATGTGGGGTTTACCTGTTAGGAAGACAACATGTCTCTGTTGAATGTTTTGAGCCTGAAGCCTGATGAGACAGTCAAGTTCTGGAGCATTTCGAGTTTGAGAATCACAGTTATGGTAAGACAGAATCTCTACCAAATGCTTCTTTTGATAGGTGTTCAGAAGGGCGAGCAGGTTCTGGGCATTGGTGTTCATCCTGCAGTGGAGGGAAAGCTCACTATTAGAAGCAATTTAAGGTCAGTCTAAATATCAAAAGACAACCATAAGACTAAATTCTCTTTAAGTGTGTTTTGGAGGGCATAATAAAAACTGAAGTATTTTAACAGCTGATATTATAGAACCTTACCCACCTTCCCAGCTCTTTCAGTTTTTTTTGTATTTTGCAGTGGACTTTCCACTGCCATTTCCCATCTGGGGTATTGAGATCCTCCAGAAACGTCAGGAACTGTTTTAGTTTACCTGTTATAGAGATATTGGATAAAAGCTAAATTTTGTGGTATGTAGACTGAAAAGACTGCTTCAGCATACACAAAAAGCTAGTTTCATCACAGTACAGTCACACAATTACAAACAGCAGCCACTCATTTTAAGTCTTCTTCCAGGCTGACTGGCCAACAACAGTATCATAAAACTGAGCTGCTTTTCTGTACCTCAGGTGCCCAGCAGTGGTATTTAAAAGCTGACCTCAGCATACATGCCCTGCCTTGCTGAAGTATTTCAAAATTGTAACTTCATTAACTATTCCATTTCAAATAAAGAAAAAGTATATATAGCATATTTGTGGATGGAGTAGTAAGGAATAAAATGCTTCAGTGACATAACTACACAGTGTAATACAAACTGAAGATGAAATGTCCCTGTTCATGTGTTCTTCAAGGAGGCCACTGGGCTGAGAAAGAGACTGAATTAGCTGAAGTTCTCAAACAACATCACAAAAATTGGAAGACCTGATCCTTCACTGTGGTGAGTAGGGGACTGCTCAGGTACTGAAATGTCAGGATTTTAGTTTAAACCTTCCAGAAGGATCACACCTACCTGCAGAGATGGACTCTGGGTTAAGGACAGATTCATCTGACACAACAAAACCCCCAGACACAAACAGCTCATTGTAAGTGTGATTTTTCACATCATCCAAACTATCGACCCCTGCAAAGCTGACACAGGAGAGCCTCTTCAGAGTCACCAGGCCAGGGACCTGTTTAAAAACATTTGAAATCAGAGGTGTTACCACAGGTCACAGAAAAAGGAACTACACAACTCTCCTACCTACTAATGCCAAGCACCAAACTTCAAAACATATTTTTGCAAAATTACTGTTTCTTCTCTTGCCTAGGGAGATGCTCTCCCAGGGGCATTTCAGAATAAGGTAAATGGACACTGAGCATTTGGAATAATTTTGCTTCCTGTCCAGCACAGGGCCTTAAGCTGTCAGGAATAATTCAGGTCATCTGAGAGCTGCCTTCACCTGCTGTTAGAGCATCACAGAACCAGAAGCAGAACTACTCAGGCCTCTGTACAATTTTACAACTACTAACAATAAATATGCATTAGCACATGCATGCTGGTGGAAGATGTTATGGGTAAATTTTGGGACAAGACCACTTTTATTACAACCACTTTGTCTCTTCAAATAGCAGCTAAACACAGGGCACTGCTGAATGCTGTGCTGTTGGAAGGAGGCAGCCTTGCTCCAGATAAGCTCCTCTCACTATTGCCAACAGCTTTCTGAAGTACACAGTTACTCACATGAGACATACCTTATGGATGTGGTTGGCAATGTCTTCGTTTTGGATAATGATCAACAGTTTATCTAAATCAGCTCTTCTTTTAAGGAACTGCTCTGGATGGCACTCTGTATTCCCTAACTTTCTAAGATATTCCTGCCACCACAGAAAGAGGAGACAAGGAAAAAAATCAGTAGGTAGTTTGGTAAAAACAATGCCCAGACAACACCCAGAGTGAGAAGGTTTTCCACTTCAGTGAATCCAAGGGGGACTGGCTTCTTTGTCTCTCCCATACACTAATCAGAAGTATGCAGTAACAGAGAGCAGCTATTTCAGCAAGTCAGTCATTCCTATCAAATCACACACACACAGCCAACTGACAGCATCAAAACCAAGGAAAGCCAGAAGTTTGCAACTTTCATCTTACACATTTAAGTACAGAAGCACAGTGATTTCTCAAAGTTCTCTCTGCTATTAATTAGTGGGGAAGAGAAAAAAACCCCAAAGGCACACCGAGTGACTTTTCATACATTCTTTCTAAAATGGCAGCTATTGCATTTCTTCCCTTATTACCTTTTTTCTGTGAGGCCACCCCCTGGCAAGATCTTCAGAAAGGACCAACCTACAGCCTGTTCTGTCTTCCAGCTCCAAGTAAAAGACTTACGTAAAAGCTAAATATAAGCAAGACTACCTCAAAAGCTCAAGGAAGAAATGGGACAGGACAGCCTACTTACACAATTCACTTTCACAGTCAAAGTGAGTCCAGTTTCACACAAGTGGATTTGAAAGACACTCTGTTCTGACACTAGAGAGGTTGAACAGAAACAGCTTTACCTTGATTTCTCTGCAGAGAACACTTTCCTTCTCTTCATGAATATAAAATTTGACAGTGTTTTTCTGGATGTCTTTAATAATTCTGACCAAATTGTTAAATGCTTCAGGTTTTAACTGGCTTATAAGATCAGAAAAAGCTGGTTGAGTTGAAATGCTTAAGTTCTCAGGGGATTTCTGAGTCTTTTCTGGTGGTTCCACGAGATCACCACCAGAAGAAGTCTGATCCTCTGGTTTAGCAATCCCATGACCCATTTTCTCCTTCCCCAGGGGCAGGCTTGCTGAAGGCTGCTCATGGGAACGCAGCTCTTCCGCCAGGTCATTGCACGGTGTCCCCGGGAGCGGCGCCGCGGCGCTGTCCCCGCACACGGCCAGCGTGTCGGGCACAGGCCGGGGGGCGGCGCTGCTCACCACCTCCAGTGCTCCAGGACTAGAATAAACTGGGGGAGGCTGCTTCATGCATGAAGAAGCCAAAATGACACTACTGAGCTTCTCACTCAGGCTCTCTATATATTCTTGGACAGAAATCTCTGATGTCTGCAAACAAAGGTGTTCAGAAAGTCTCATTATCCTCTCATGGGCAGAAGGGACTGGCGTGCACACGCTACTGATATAAGCAATGTTCTTTTGCTGCAGAATTTCTTGAATCTTTCTTGCAAAGAGCTTATATTCTTCTAACAGTGTTGTCTCTATTACTGCACTAATGGAACTCTTCGCTGGAAAAGGCTCATCTGTTAGCTCATACTGATCTTCAAGTTTCTCCACTTGTCCTGTGTAATGTTCATCTTCTGCTGTCCCCTTCTGCATGTCTGAAAATGGAGAGCACGGCAACTGATAATCAGAATTTCTCTGTCGATTCACTACCCGGGGGTCATTAGGAAGAGCATCCGTTGGTGGCAAGTACTCCAGTGGCTGTTCTGGTGATTTCAGACCTACAGAGGAAGAGTTCCTCATCAACATCATCATCTCATGTTTGAAAGTCACACACAGCTGACAAACTAAAACCTCAAAAGCACAGCCTGAAAACAGCATTACTGTTACGCCTTCCCCACCAACCAACTTAAATCCCAATACTCAAGTGTTACAGCTTGCTGAGGTACAGAAGCACAGTACATATAACAGCTCCTAAGACAGTAAAACAACACAGTCCAAGTCTGCTGAAATAGCAGAATACAAGTTATTTTCCCAGAGATAACGTAGAGTAAGCACATCAGGACATACTTCCATTAAAAATTAAAATAGAAATCAAACAGGGCAACATATTATTCAAGTATTTTCATTTGCTGCTAGATTAAAATCCTCACTTTTAAAAAGATTAGACACAAATGACCTTATGGAGTTGGACTACAATCTGCACCTGATCCTGCAATTGTGAACACAATTTTTTTTTCTTGAAAGGGGAGGATATCAGTCTAATTGATTACTGACGCAGCTTCAGTGGCGCTGCAAGGAGTGCTGAAAGCCACTCATAACCCCAGCTCAGTTTCTTCACCATCTATATTCAAAACCATAATTTTGTTTGTTTCTAAAACATTCACATTTCTAGTTTGTGTCAATATGAAGCAAACCAATATTCTCCACCAGTATCTGTTTACATCCAGCAGATTTCTGTATTAATCAAATACAAGAGAAACAACTGCACAGGCTATAGATGTGCTTGTGTACCAACACACGATCCAAGAATAATCCATGAACCCAGATACAAACCTTCAGAATATGTTTTCATTCACTATTTGTAGGAACAGAGGAATTAAAACCCATCTCACCTGTAATTGGGATAAGTTTCCAGTGCATTCCAACTTCCCCTACATTATTTGAGCTGGGATGTTGCCTGTGATAGCCATGTTCTATAGGTGCACTAGGACAGGCACTGTAGTCTTCAAAGGTATTCCCAGCGCTTGCTTCCTAAAAACCAAACCAAATGCTCATCTCAAAAGAACTTCTTTTGGTTTTGCTCACTATGAAGTTTTTACATTCCGAGCAGCTGACAGAAAGAACATACCAGAGTTCACCAACACACTGGCAATTCTGTCATCAGTCTAGTCCAAACTTGGAAACGTTTCCATAAGGAACTTCCCTGGTCTATCAAGAAATTACTAAGGCAGTCCTGAGCACTGGCCTTACAGAATGGAAGCTGGGAGTGGCAAAGAGGAAGGGAGAGGAGAACTGGCTGCTTGCTTACTCTCTTTCCAGGCTGTTGTCTTGATACCTGACCAAAGCCATGAGATGCTGGCATTGCTCAGGCACTGCCTGCAACTAGTATTGGGCCCTTAAACAAGCCAATTTCATCTCACATTCCAGATGGGTAGAAACAAAACAGTGTGGGGATTAAGGTAGGATACACTCATTCCTGCTCTATGACTTAGAAACTGGGCTTTGTGTGCAAGCACCAGTATCAGAGATCATGGAACAATCACTTTTATAGGGTAATGAGCTGGAGCAAGGAGCTGGGGGGGCAAGGTAATCCCTAAGCACAAGGGAACTTGTATACTGCACAGCACCAAGGCACACAAAGAGAGCTGAACATGCAGTGAAATGCTCAGAATTCTTCAACTCTGCTCCTTTTTTATTACAGAAAGAATAAAGAACCAGGAGCACATGCTTAAGAGTAGAGAAGATTTCCATCTACATTACTACCAAATAGAAAAGCTTCACAGAAAAGTTATCTGTTTGCCTCTGTAAAAAAAACAGAACGTTTTTTTCATGTAGTCTCATAATATTTATGAAAACAGTGCTTTCACTGTCAGCATCTTGGCAGCTGCACTTACTTGTAATGGCAGTGTGTGCTCAAGGGCTGCTTCGTTGGGTGGGAGCTGCATGCTGACATCAGCAGGGTAGGGCAAGCACGGCCCATCAGTTTCCAGCATGGCCGGGCTCTGTGGGTCCTTGAAGGTAACACTGTCAGCCTGAGCAGTGTTAGGAAGCTCCTGATCATCTCTGTCCTGAGCTGGAATGGATTCATATTCATATCTTTGATTCATATCCTCTTCCATTTCCTCAGTGCCTAACACCTGACTGAGCGACTGCGCCAGCTCCGGGTCCCAGCGGCCCGCAGTGGCCAGCATCTCCAGCAGCAGCTTGAGCAGCCTCTGCATGTCAGCAGCAGGGTCAGACACATCCACCTGCCTGAAGTCACTCTCGTGGCCACCACGGTCAGAATTCACTGAGAACACAGAGTGTGGTGAATCCAACGTTCTGCCCCCTTCAAACAGGGTGAGGAAGGGAAAAGGAATCCATTACTCAGTCTTAAAATAAAAACAAAACCAGATCCCCTATAAACATCTGCCACATAGCCACAGTTTCATTCTTTAGCATCAGCTTGTATGTACACACAATTATTTTAACAAAAATGTAGACATGTATTCATCACATACTCTACATTAATAATCAATGTGGAAAGACCTTTGAAGGTTCACAGATTTTCAAGCAGGAATCCCAACCATGAAGTCCCGCCTTTGCCTCCTTCATCCCTACAGGCCAGTCAGCATCTTTTGTCCCCCTCAAGAGGACATCTGAGGATAAGTAAGTTCAGACACTTCACCTTCCAGTGATTCACATACAGAGAGTGACTGGTGCTTGATGGAAATCCCCTCTTCTTTGTGTCACCCTGCTCCAGTTTCCCCCTTCTGCTGGAGGCCTCTATAATTGCCTTGTGAATAGGGTCAGGTAAACAGAAATCAAAGGGGTTTTTCTGGCAGGTCTTAAGTCAGAAGGTATCTGTGATACCTCTCTGAGGCTTGGATGTAGATAATTTTGTGTATGGAATAATTGAATCTTATTAGGTTGTTCCCTTTGTCCCACTGTACACATTACTGGCTATTTCCAAACTTAACTATGCTTTTTCCCTTCAACTGAAATTTCTTAGGTATGACATAGGGTATTGGACACACAAAGAGTAACAGCCCAGTCAAACTCTACAAAAGCCAGTATCAAGTCTGCTGAGTGTTCTGTATTAGAAAGTCTTTGGACAGCTCCATGGGCAAGTAAACTCTTTCAAAGTCTGCCTTCTTCCCAAAGAGGCAAAACAAAAGCAATTTCCAGGAAAATTCCCCTTAACTTGTTTCCTAGAAAGTGGAAACCTGCAAAAAATAAACTTTATCTCCATTGACAGATCTCAGGCCAATATTTGAATGAACCAACATGCATTACATTGCCACATTATGCAAAAAAATACTCCATCTATTTATAATTAAATGTTAAATATGCTTTGAATTGAACTGCAATGTGAAATATGCTATGAATTGAACAACAATATTTAAAGAACTCTAAACTTTCTTACCTTCGTAATGACAAATATTCTCTGAAGGATCACTCAGTTTTAGGTATTTCTGCAAATTTTCTGAATGTTTTTCCAGCTTTCTTTTCAGACCACTTCTAATTCTGGGGTCTTCAGAATCAGAATCCCCACCCACATTTTTCTTCCTGCACTGGATCAAGTTAATAAGGTCTTTGAGTCTTTCAGTTTCATATTCTCCAGGAGGAGGCAGTTTTTGTTTGGCAGCAGTGGCTTCACACTTGGGATGGATTCTTTTCCCACATTTTGCCCTGGCAAAGTCAGAGTAATCTTCTGCAGCTTCACAATCTGAGATGGGACTGATGCGCTGAGGCCTCTGATTTCGATCCAGCAGCTCCTTAGCTCTGGAAACGGGGAGCACATAGGCCTCACAACCAAAAATATAGTTCTGCAAGCACGGGTCAATGTGGTCTTTGTACTTTGGGGCAGGGTACAGAAATGTTTTCTCATCCAGCTGTGTTGAGTACTCATGTAATATAAATTCTCTACCTCTTCCAGGGCCATTGTAGATTTTTCTAAAGTATTCATGTATGTGCTTTTCCACAACAGCATTGAAATCTGCACTTCTGTCTTTACGGGACTGGATTAAAGCAAAATGCAGAGACTGAATCAACTTTGTCAAATCTGGAATGATTTCCTTTTTTTCGTGCAAAACCGTGGTAGTTGAATTTTTCTGTGTTCCATATGGAACACTTTTTTGTGCTACCATAGGAGAAAAGGGAATCCACAATTAAAATCAATCCATGAAGCTATATAAATAAATGATGACTAGTTAGCAAATACTCTGTGTTAATACATAATGGGTGAACCACAGTTTGGAATGACCATTCACAAGTAATTCAGAAGCCAGGGAAGCCATATTAAGATATTTCAACAAGTTTTACTTTTTTGATTATGAACAAATGAACCTATAACGTGTAATATTTGCTTTTGTGAAGAAACAAGTACTTCTAAACACCAACATCATGACCATAACCAATGCAAACTGTTATTCTTAGTTCACACTGACTGAATACTACAATGTCTTCAACAGAGTATCACCTGTGTTTAAATAAAACTGTACACAACAGTGAACAAACCTACCTGAGTTAATTACAGCTCTAGGCTCTGGAAACAGAAACAATGCATGAAGCACACGGGACCGTCCAGTCTGGTGGTCTAGAACACAAAAAAATGAAAACAGTTAAAAAGGAGAGTACCATCAAAAGTCAATCTAATACTCCAAAACCCACCCCCTCCCCTCCAAAAACCCAAAACCAACAAACTCAACTCAAACAGAGACCCAGAGTATGCTTACCATAAGGGGACATCATTTGCCAGGGAGAAAGAAGAAAGATAAATCCTCTGTCCACAAGTGGTTTCACAAGGACCTGTTTTCAAGTGAAAAGAGCAAATTGTTTCAAAGACATTTGTTTCCTATGCATACTCTTCCTGACTGCAAGATAATACAATCCTGGGCAGAGAAGTGCCCTGACACTTAAGAGTATACCAGCTAAGGAATTCCAGTGAGACTGTGGATCTTGTAGTATGCCTCAAATGACTAACTAATAAAAGTATGTTTAAAAACAGGAATAGTCAAATCTGTTGCACTCACAAGTTTCTCTTTCTCTAGTTTTTGAAGTAAACCCTCTAAGTGACTCCCAGAACGGGACTTCTCCACAACTTCATACAGGCTACAGTACATGCCATTCTCCAACACTGACACGATACAAGGGGAGAAAGAAAAGAAAAAAAGAAACAAAATTGTAATTCAGAAAACTTGAAAATTCTCAATTTAAAGAAATTAAGTGAGAACAATTTACCTTCGTTTAATCCTTGGTAAGTTTCTTTAAAGAGAAACGCTGGTGAAATTTTTTTCTTCAGCTGATCAATGCTTATAACTTTTTCAACCTCAAGCTTCTCAGGACTGGAGAAGAAGGGGGGGGAGATAAAAAAAATAAAGACCTCTTTTTTTACCTTCTATATCCCTACGCTCACTGATAAAATAGTAACTAGTAAATACAAAGTCTTGAGAATAATTTCTTTGGACTATCTCATGAGCCAGGGGTGTTTATTCCTGCAGAGGAGTGTGTGTCACTTCAATGGAAAGAAAACCCAACAAGCCCACAAACAAGAAAACACCAAACAGCAAACAGATGTTGACAGTTGTGTGCCTGAACTCAAGAAAGTTCTGGACACACACGACATCTTGTTTGATGAATTTAAGGCACTTAGTAAGTATTTTAGATTTTCACCTGAATATATCCAAAACTCAGTCTCTACTCAAAAGAGATTTAACAGAGCAGTATTTTTAAACTTACTGTCTAAATGGCAATACTCACAGCTTGCATGGAAGGAAAGCTTGTGCTGCTGATTTTAGGGAAACATGGCAAACAAGTTTGCCTTTATTCCAAAGCTGTCCCCTCCACAATGTGATGTTAGATTTCTCTAAATTAAAATGGAGAAAGGAAGACTAAATTAAACCACTTGCCAGGTGTGACTGAAAGAAGAGGCTGCTCAATCTCCAAAATCAGTTTAGGGAAAATTTCATACTAATACCAGACCAGACAATAATGTTTAAAGGTAACAGAAAGGATGTTATCAACCCTCTTATGTTTTGATCTGCTGTGAGCAGAGTAAAGGAGGTTGGTTTGTTACCTACACCTGTCAGTACAAGCACCCCCTTGATGCCAATTTCTGAGGAATTATATCCTCTTTCCTTACCTTAACTGACAACCACTTTCATACATATTAATTTTGCTTGAATGAGGCTCAAAACAAAGCATGACAGAATCATATTATTGAAGTGCCATTGAACAGGAGAGTCAGGAAATGAAGATAAGTTCCTACTACATTCTAAGTAGGAAAGGAGGGAAAAAATATTTTTGATTTTGTTCATTTGTGGCTCATTCTGATAAAAGAAGATACACATTAAGGTGTCTGTTTGATGATCCAGTATCAGCAAACAGCATGGTTCAGGACAACACTCAGCATTACTGGTCAAACACAAAACTATGGGGGAAAACATCAAAACCTGTCTGTATCATAAAAGCATAAAAATGAATTCATTCTTACCTGCACTTCTGTCTGTGAGGAAGCTGTTTGCTCTAAACAAAAGAAGACAGAATGACTAGGCTGGAACAGAGAATTCTGGCCGCTGAATTTTACATTAAGGATAGTTTATCAGTCTAACAAAATAGCATGACTGGTAATTCTGTCTCTAACCTCAATCTATTACTGCTGCAGCAACTTGTACTATTTTAGATACCTTGATGCTTTTAGCATTTCATAGTACAGTCCACACACGTGGACATCTTCCTGTCAGCACAGGTATCATAGTGGAGCTGTGATCAACTGACCACCTACATATTCTCTCCACAAGCAATTAAGATACCAGTCAAGGATTCAGAGACAAAATATCCAGAATATTATTTTAGAGTACCAAGCAAGATAATGCTGTGAACGTTTTTATGTCCACAAATTTTCTCAGTTAGGTAAAACCTCCCATTATTTGTGGGTTCCACCTGGGCAAAAAGCAAACAAGTGGGAAGAGCAGCAGAACTGCTTCCCACAGGGGCCACCCTGCTGCATAAAAACCAATTTTGCCACTTCTTGCTTTGCATTATAAGCATTTATTATGCTAAGTCCCTATGACACATCCATTCATTTCAGCACTATTTATTTAAATCAATGCAAAGCAACTGCCAAGAGCAATGAATTCTCCATGCTACATGCAGATTTTCCAAAACTTATTTCCTAGCTTACCTTGATGGGGGCACAAATTTTGGTTTTCGTACCATGTCATCCTTATAAGTAAATGAAACAACAGCATAAGGACAAACATGTCTTGGTCTTCGCCGGATCTCATCAAAGCCATATTCATAAAAGTAGTACTGGGAAAAGAAGTGACAGTGTTAAATCAGAAACTTAGAGCTACAGCTAATTTCTTTAAAAGCTGGTATTTAAAATAAAGACATTTTAAATGCTTCTCTCTTATGTACTACAGAATACAATCAATTAAGGTAGTTCTCCCTCCTTTATCAACCACCTAGATATGGACAGTACTTCAGGAGCCAATCAAGAACAAAACATTCTTGAAATGCAATACTTATTTGGAAGTATTTTTTGTGAAAGAAGGGATAACTAATAAAACCAAAAAAATTCAGACGAAAGTAAATACTGCAATGAGTTTTGGAGCCTATCCTTAGTTCAGTCATAAAATTCTAACATAAAATGTTAATTTAGGCAAATTGTAATGAGAAATGAAAAAATACATTCATTGTTTAGCCATCTGATTCAGTGTCCAGCTCAGTGATTTACAGAAGACAAAAGAAGTTGCTAATACTGAAGAGAATGCTTTCAAGTAAAGATCCTGAAACCTACAGATTTGGTGGAATAAAATGACTGCAACAGATTACTGCAGTAAGAGACAGAACACCTGGAGGAATATAAATGCTTGAAAATTATTTTGTTCTATCTTCCCCCAACATCTCCAAAACTGAGAATCTGGAAAGAGAGGGGAAGAGAGAGGGGAAAAGAGAGAGAGAGGGGAAAAGAGAGAGAGAGGGGAAGAGAGAGAGAGAGGGGAAGAGAGAGAGAGAGGAAGAGAGAGAGGGGGGAAGAGAGAGAGGGGAAGAGAGAGAGGGGGGAAGAGAGAGAGGGCGGAAGAGAGAGAGGGCGGAAGAGAGAAAAGGGAATAAAGGGAAAAATGCTATTCTTCCCTAACCAACATTTTCTCTTTTAGGAGTCTTACTTAATGACCACAAACCAGTTGTACTTTTACACTTCAAACTCCCCACATTAAGTTCTCTCTTCCAGCCTCCACTCCAGTATCATGTACATCACCCAGTTATTTCCTACTCCACCTCCACCCCAATCTGAGGGAGATCTTCATCTGAGGTTCAGGATCCCACAGTGAGAACAGGAGAGGCTGCCATGCTGTTCTGGGATTTGTAAGGCCAGCACTTGTGGGCTGCAGCCTCACAGGAAGCTCCAGGTCTGTTGTACTGTGGTGATTTTCTGAAGCTCTGTTGATGAAGGCTGGAGGTAAGAAGGTAACACAGCTCAGCTGTACCTGGCTGTGTTCGTAGGCTCGGTAAGACAACAAGGAGGAGACCTTAAATGCATTCTTTGAAATATGGCACTCGTGCTTTGGGGTGGGATCCCACACACCCTTGGCAGTCGATTCCATTGCCTTCACACCAGCGAAGCTTTTCATTCTTCCCTGTAATAAAGCAGAAGAATTGTCAGCATAAGCTTTTCCCTGGAAACTGGCAATGTGCTTCAGGTACCAAAGCAAATAAGTGCAGAGAAAATAAAACAGGCCAGTAAGAAAGCCACTTCTAGAAGTACACTGTTTTCACACTTTCAAAAAAACCCCAATAGATTTCTGCCTTTTACAACAATTTATTATGCTTTATTTAAGCTTAATATAAACATTGTATTTTAAATCTAGTAGAAAGTGCATTTCTCTCTATGTAGATGACTGTGCAAATTAAAAGTTTGGTTAAAACCACCTGTGTGTTATCAGTAAGCAACGTAATCCTTCAAGAACAGCAAGATAAAATTACCTTTATTATTTTAAAAACAATCACATCTCCAGTTGCTCCAGATTCTAGAGGATTAGGCTGCAATAAATCAGCATACTTGGAGAGATATACACCTGAGAAGAGTATAAAAGTAAACCAAAATACATTATGCTGAATGATAAAACATTATTAGAGGTTTTAAAAGCATTACATGGGACTAAAGCTCAATGGACACAAAAGAATAAAGACACAACTGACGTTCAAGTGCAAAAGTAAAATAATTTTGTGCTTTTCCATACTTAGTTATTTTGTACACTGTCATTTTTTGGTCTGGCTGACTACTTCATATGAAAGAACTATAAATGAATTCAGATAACTCTGAAAAGCATTCATTTTGCTCAGGCTTCTCTCATTCCAAGTTTGTATTTAAGTGCTTTAGCAAATTGTTCCAGACCCTTTACCAGCTAAACCAGTAAAGAATCATATGCTCATAATCTTTTGTTCTTCTCCATCTCACACCTATTTCAGCTTTCAATATTCATGTATCTATTAATTAATATTCATATTGTCTACTTTCAATATTCATGTATATATCATTCATATTGACTGTTTTCAATATTCATGTCTATATTCATTCATATTCATATTGTCTGCTTTCAGAAAAACTGGTAGCTCTGTACCATGTTCCTTTTACACAGGATAATGAAATTAACTCCTAACTTTCTATTTATAAAGTTTTGCAAAAGGAACTTACTGTCTTGCACTCTCAAAACTCTTTAACACCTTGTGACTCTTCTAAGTCTCCAATTTATCTACACTCTTCTTGGATTTCTGGATTCAAGAACTTTAGTTCTATCTACATCAAAACTGAGCTGAGCTACTGAGTCTGTGAGGTATCTGAATGTACACACCTACAAACAAACAGGGGCAGCCAGCCACACACTGCATTAGCTCTCTGGCCCCCCTATTTTACTGGAAAGACAAGGGATATTGGTTTGACTTAATGTCAAAATGAGAACTAAGTCTTTCCTTTGGGAAGGGAATTAAACTGAACTACTCAAAAACAGAGCTATGAAATTATGTTCTGATATCTATTTCCTTTGCGAAAAACATCTCCTGTGATATTGCTGCAGTCAGTGATAGAAAAAGGACTAAAAGTTCACACAACTGCATCACATCATCTGCCAACTGCTACTGAATAACCAGCCCTTATAATCAAAAGATAGTTACCCATGGAAGGGCTGCCGAGAAGTGTGATTTTGGAGTGGCCAACCTGCAGCCCCTTTTCACATATGCTCTGGATCTAAAAAGAACAGACAGTTTTTTAAGCAATTCTGTTAGGAAAGCCAGGATATGAACAGAACAAACTGTGAGAAATTACAATTACAGAATTTAAATTGAGATTTAAACAAAACCCCAACCCTTACAAACAGAGGCAAGACTAATCTGAATTCTCTATAAAATATTAAACTGTGCAAGTCAAACTCTGATACAGAGCAGCTACACAGACTCTCCTGTATCTTAAAAATAACACAGCTTCCCTATACCTTAAACACTGTTTATGAACATTTCTTGCCTTTAATACAGATAATTTTAATATTTAAAACGGAAGTATACCTGTCAATGACTGCATGCTTAAGAAATCCTGATTTTCTATTAGCAGATAAAGCACAGAAACCACCTTTCCATCAGTTTGATTAAAAGTATATGATCAAAGAAGAGACAGAGAAGACAATGTCCATTTTCTAATATTGCAGGTTATCTTGTTGATGCAAAAAACAAAACAAAAAAACCACCCACTAAAACCCAAATGCAATAAAAACACAAAAAATTCCTCCTCAATTAGAAATAAAAACAAACACAAACCAAATAAAAACTCACATATCATCCAGAAAATCTATTATTTTATTTATAAAGCAGAGCCTAAACCTAAAAAGATACAGAGACATGTAAATGGAGTACCTCAACTAGCAAGGAATAGAGGATTTAAATGTTGACATATTAGATCCCTTTCCCATCCTTCTACACCTTCCAGTGCTGAATTTTGCAAAATTAACTTAAAGACTGTGTCAATAAAAACACTCTGAAAAAACCCCCCAAAGGCCCAAAACCTCCTAAGTGCAGAAGAAAGCATTTCCCCTGCAGGGCTTCCCTGCTCACCTGGCAGCGATCCACCATGAGGAACGCGTAACTCTCCAGGAGCTCCTTCTCCGGCCGCCCATCGAATTTCAGCTCTCTGCGCTTTTCTGTGAACTGTTCATACACAAAGTTCTCAACACAGCTACACACACTGCTGCTGGCACAGTCACGTGTCAGTGTGTTTTAAGGCCCCATCTATGTCAGCAGATCCAAGTGTACAAAAATAATCAAAAGATAATCCAAATTTAATCACTGGATGCTCTAATTAGATTTCCAAAAAATTATACCTGTGGGAAATCTAATTGGCTTAATCTGCCCAGGTATTTGGTTTTTTTAAGAGACATTCTTCAAAAAACCTGTGCAGTAACACTTCAGTTTGATCTTTATAGGAGAACTGGCTAGAACCATTCAGAGCCCAATGCCTTCCATACCATCTTTGAAATTCCAGCTGTAAGACTTTTTCTCTGTTTAGGAGACGGATCTCTTACGCTGTGCAAATATTTTTGCAGATGCACCTCACTGCCGCTGAGGTGGTTTTTACCAATATTTCTCAGCTGTAACCATGAATAATTAATGTAATGGCAGAAAATGCTTTTGTTTACTTCAGAAGTTCAAGATGATAATCACAGCAAACAAAGTATATATTCAATTGCTTCATATGTGAAGCTTTTTGGCACTGGGAATGAATACTTTATTTGACGGTAATGAGAGCAAGCCAAGGCTGGATTTAAGAGACACCACAGAAGGGCTTCAACCAAGGTACTCCACTTACTAGATCAGTAATCAACTTTAGTTAAAGTATTTCTTAGAAAACAACAAAACTACAGAGATTATGGAAACTTTTATCAGGCACATATTTCAATCTTAATTCTCACACAAAACATTAGTCTTGTAAAGAAGACATTAAAACATCTTTCCAGGTTATTAAAATACCTTTATAAAAATTAAGATTTTTGAATGCTAGAAAACACAAACTTAAGTGGTGCCAAATACAGTTTTTCTTTTAGTCCTCTTGGATGTATCTGACAGGCAAGAGTTTAAAACTATGCAGTCATAAACTTGCCTGAAAAATAGCTGCTTACATTTCTGGGGATGTGAGTTCGCAACTAAAAGCCAACCACGTAACTGAAAATAATCCCCAGGTCTCTGTGTCTAGACTGAGAAGAAGCACTGTCATTTGACTAACACCTTATTGAGAAGCAAAAGTCACAAATATACTCACTTCCTTTTCCAACAGTTCACTATGAACTAAGCTGGCTTTCCTGTATTTAAAATTGGACACTGAATTTGCATCCAAGTAGTGAGAATGCAGAATCTTCAAAATATCCTCAAATTCTCGAGAACCTGGAAGTACTGGCTGAAAGAGTGCTATAAAAGAGAAGAAATAAAATTAGCACCAATACACATGTGAAAACATCACACCTTTTCCAGTTCACTGATAGTTTATGCATGAAGAGAAATGGTTTCTGATTCAATTTCAAATACAAAATACCTAGAATATCTGGGAAAGACACTTTAGAAAAATGTATCCTAAAACTTCCCAGAATGAAAGCATCTTTTAAAAAATCACATTTATGTTTTTTTAATATTACTCTTGAACAGCTACTACTTCTCAGAAGTTTGTATGGGAAACATGTCAAGTCTGAATTTACTCCTTGAAAAACATCTAATATGTATTGCAAAACACGGTAATTAAACTTTCAGAACTAATTTACTAATTAACTCTTTTAATTAAGAAGTAGGAACAAATTTTCCTAATAAAAACCTCTACAAGAGTTTCACAGCTTGGCCTCACTTCGGAACTATTATGAGGTTTTGTGTTTGTTTCATTATGTCAATTAAGATAAATATGAAGAAGTCAAATCCTATTTAAAGCAAACAAAGCTATTATTAAAAGGCCCCACTGCCTGTGTTCATGCCTGATGATGTTATCCTTTACTGTACCTGCTTTAAGAGGAAATTCCCCCCTGGGCAAACCTTTGCCCAAGTTCCCACAGGGAAGCAGCCCTGTCCCTGAGCTTCATATCTGTGTCTGGGTGCCAAGGTGACAAACTCATCATAGGAGCAACCCCAGAGTGAGCCAGCAAAGGATGGCACTGCAGGTTTTGATGGTAGTGGCCAGGAAAATAACATCTCTGGGGGAACTGAACTAGCACAACACAAAAAGTGGGTTTTATCCTCTGAGTAACTTCCAAAACATAAACCAGAAGTACAGTATTTTTACTGTAGTTACAACAGTTAGGAATAACAATAGCACTAATCTCACAAAAAATGTACTATCACTCTAACAACAAATTAAACTTAATTACATCTTCAGAGTATATTCTCCAATTTCATTAAATAATATGGCAGTAGATTTAGGCAGCAATCTTTCTCTCATTTGCAGAAAAGATTTACTGCATAAGTCTCAATATAAAACAAATGTTCCTAATGAAAATCAAACTGTTCTGTGTTACTTAGTAAAAGCTGTACACTTTCAAGGGCAACACATCTGCAAACTGAACTCAAGCAGTGATTCCAACACCACCACCAATGAGAAAGTAATTTTTTTAAGAGCAGAAGTTATGAAAGCGATTTAGAAACCATACTTATGTAACATCCTTTTTAGCAACTACATCTCCATTCTTGAAAAGCTGACAGCAATATGGGAGATAGAACTGAAAGTGAATAGAATTCTCAGTATTACTGGGACTGAATACTTCATCTTGTACTGAAGACATCAATTCTTATTAACACAACAGAATATGAAACAAACCTGCTGCAGGTACACAGGCCCTGGGAAAGCATCCCCTGTTCCACCCCAGCCCCAAAGATCCCTTGGACACTTCAACACTGACTCCCTGTCAGAAAGATCTGGGGCTCACACGCTGCCAGCCCCTCAAAAAGGACCAGTTAAGGCAGAAGGTTATCCGTGCCAGCGGCTCCACCGAATTTCCTGTTTTCTTACCGGTGTTTACTTTAACTTCTCCCCTCTCTCTCCCTCCAGGACAAAAGCTCAGTAAAAATCAGCCTCTCACTTCCATCTGGAGCCCAAACGGGGGGAAAGCATTGCAGGGTGAGCTAGAAAGAGCCACCACAAACCATACATAAAGTCTCACCTACTTTCCCAGATGCAATCTAAGAAGAGGCACATTGTTACTTGAATTAAGATCCTGCCATACACACAAATATTATCAACCATGTTGCTATTTGTGTTTAAACATCTTCTGCTCTGCAGAAAGCTCTGGGGAGCAAGCTGACACAGACTTGCCCTAAACCAAGAAGTTCCTCTATTCTCCTGGTAGGAAGAACTTGCATAAACTAGTATACACTTAGTTCTCAACACATTTATGAAAAATCCCTACCTAATGCTAGTAAATAAGGATTTTTTTTTTAAGATTGTTGTAGTTTTTTCTTCCGGAGCTTGAGGCACTGCAGACTTCATGTTCTCAATCAGAACATGAAACACTACCCCAGCGAGGTGAGTAGCCAGGCAATACTTTCCCATCACTTGAGCTGTGGTGTTCAAGGACAGCAATGCTCCAAAACATGAATGTCACCACAGCAGAGCCTGTCCCTCACTTCAATGAATGAGTGCAGAAACAAGACAAAACTAAAACAAAACCAAGAAATACTAAACTAATCCTTGTACAGCAGCCAATAAGGCCTGTGCTCCCAAGAAAACCATGAAATTACTGAGCTCATCTCCAGTCCTCCATCACTTCAAAGACCAGCCATGTGCACGTATCTTCCAGGCTCACTGTACAAAGCTGTGATGGGGCTATGCTGCACCTTTACTGCCCTGTGTTAAACAGTAATTAAAGCAAGGACTAACCTGCAGCATCCTTACACTACAAATCAGTTGTTGTGGGGTTTGCTGGCTTGTTCTGCACAGGTAAAAATAAGTAAATAAATACTGGGTTTGTTCAGCTTCTATCCAGGGCACTGGAACATATGTAATTATTTTTAGGTGGAAACTGAGTTTAGCTAATAAGTACTAGTCAAGGGACAGGGACTGGACTGGATGTTTGGATGTACGTCATGCCTGAGAGGCTCTGCTTTTCTTTCACAGCTGTCTGATGTTTCATCTTCAGAAAACTGAGATTGGAGTTACTGGGCTTAGTTGCTTTAAGTCAGAATCTGAAGACAGAGCAATCCTCCTTGAGCAATCCTGAACAAAGTTTGAAGTGAAGATAAGTAAATTATTGATTTTCTTCTCAGTTAAGCTGGCAGAATGCTAGCACTCTTCACACACAAGTGCACCTGCTACAAAAGCTCCATTGAGAAGCACCCTTTCAAGTGTTCATTTTTTCAGTCTTCATTTTTTAAGACTAAGATAAAAATATCTGTGGTATTAATGCAGTGACATTTTTACTTTAAGACTTTTTCAGCTCATGTCTTGTGCTCTCAAAAAGCCTAGTTACCAAGTTTAGGGACTGACAGAGTTCTCCACCTAAAATATGCTGTAGCAAACAGCAGATGCTCATCTCCACCAAAGAAAAGGAAAATTAGAAGACAAAGTAGAAAAGAGACAACCTGGACCTTCATGCAAGTACTGCTGAGAGTTTCATGGGTAAAAGCAAGATCTTTTTCCCCTCACTCAGCCTGAGAAACAGCAGTCATTTGCTGAGCTGCTACTTTGACAGACTCCAGAAATGAACATCCAGCTTTAATCAACAAGCAAACCCTTAAAGGCACTGACTGCAATGCCACCATCACTGGTGGAATTATCTTTTGGTAAGGGGATCACTCATACAGTTCATCAAATTAAAAGTGCTCTTAATAGTGCTGTATCCATAAAATGTGCTTTCCTAATCCTATTAAGGACCTCTCAAGTTTCAACCAAACTTGGAAACCTCTGAAGATCTGACAACTGAATTAGAAGAGGCCAGGACAACCTGAAGACAACTCATTGACAACTGCTCAAGGGAGCATTGTAATCCCATTGCTAAACTCTGTGTACCAAGAAAACAAACCTTCAAGAGACTTCTAAGGAGGAAGACAAATGCAGGCACACCTTAAAAAAATAATGTTGCAGCCAGCCTTTCATTTGTTTCCTGAATTCCTATGCCAGAAAAAAGAATGAGGAAATCAGAAGTATTCTCTCTGCCAACTGATCACAGTTGTTTTTAAAAGGCATCTTTCCTCCCAGATGCATTTCTCCAGATTACAAAGGATTTCTGTTGACTTTCAGTCCCTATTTAAGTCTTCAAGAGGGGAGATAAATTCTGAGTAAGGTAAGCAGCTAAAGCCTAAATTTTCTAGGGTATTTCTCTTTTATTTTGGAAGCTAAAGCTGAAATTTTCTCTTACATTTCTGCTTTCAAGATTCTATTTTTAATTGCTTCACTACCAAAAATTGTTCCTCAAACACATTTTTGGGGTTTAAAAAAATTTTAAAATCCACCAAAAAATCAACCTCCAAACAAACTCAAACACCTCTGTCAAAGTCATCCTGTACATACTTTATACATAGCAGCCAAGACTTCACCATCAAGGCAGCATCTATCTCTCAGGATGGTATGTCCAGGAAAGAAATGGTAATTTAAGAAGCAAAACAAGGACAATTCCAAGGCAAAGAATGATGGTAGAAGCTTCCATGTATATTGCTTCATGCTAGGCTCTAGAATGAAGCCATGAGCTCTTTTGAGAGCAACTGGTGACATTCAGATTATTTTGCAATTTAACAAGATGTATTTAAGTACTAGCAATAAACATGCTGCAAACCATGTGCCACTACATCATCACATGATCCATGCAGCACTGATCTTCCAGTTCAGTTCCAGAACAGACTGAATTGCATCATTTTTCAAACGACAATACAAATTCCAACAGCAATTTGGTTGTCCTCAAACTGCACGTTTGGCAGCCCATGCTTAAGAACACCACTCAGCAGCTGTAAGCCCACAAACACCATGGGCTGAAGGGAGCAGGGTCTGCTTTGTGAGCTTTGGAAGCTCTAGGTCATCAGAATGATCAAAATATCCAACAGCCTTTATGCAGGCCAAGAGAAAAAAACGTAAGAATGGATCAAACAACCTTGACATTATCAAGTCAGTTTTTGAATTAAGGAAAGAATGGCTTCCTCTTCTACCTTAGAGGTCACAGAAGCCTGAGGTTTGAACTACACAATCCAAAACTTCTTGCACACTTCAGATGGCTCTGCATAGGCAAATGATGAATTAGACCTGAAATGGTATTTTGCAGGTTTTCATTCGCATTGGAACCAAATGCTAAAGAGGAACTTCAAACATCGTTGGTTAAGTACTAAACATTTCTGAAATACATTTAAAGGTATTCACATGTAACCACACTTGGGTGTGACATATAAGACACTTCAGTAGTTCAATATCCAGGTATTTTTCTGTCAGATGAATTATAGAAGACTTTTTTCTCCAAATCAACCCCGTTCTTTTTACAAAGAACCTCTGCCAGACTTGTATTACCCCAGTGCAGGGTGGCAATGGGAAAGACCGGGAAGAAAAAGGGGTCATTACTGCTAAAAGGAATTATTCTATTACTGGAAAGACTGGATAATGAAATAAACCTACCTTCATCTCTTCCTTACAGAAGAAAGCATTGCAAGAAGGTAATATGTTACTCTCTCCTCTGAAAAAGAAGCCTATTCAAACAAGTATTTCTGTGATATGGACTAAGTTCCTGACTCCATATTTCAAAAGAGCAAGAACTAAGATGAACTCCAAGGAGGAAATCAGACATGTCTTCAACTCCACTTAACAAAAACAAAGTTAAGCAGAAACCAATGAAATCTTGTGAAAAGCAAGAAATACCACAGGCTTTTAGAGGAAGAGAAAAAAAAAAAAGAAAAAGAAACCCTGGACACTTGGAAGCAGAATGCTTCCAAAGCGAGGCATGAGAATGTGGGATGCTCCCTTCCTCCCTGCAAAGAACTTTCACCAGATAAGAAGAGTCTTCTGCATATCATCAATGAAGAACAACTCTGCTATGTTGGTTTAGTCTATCTTAACCAGGAATACACCCCTCTCCTGCACGGAGGTCAGGGGGAAGAGGAAAGCGAACCATCTTCGCTGATGTCGGTGTCCCAAAGAAACATCTCCACATGCGAATGCACCTCCAGAGGTAGAGCTGAGATCAACACAAGCCCACCCTGATCGCATCCAGCTTCTCCTCCTTTTAAAGCAGAGCTCTGAAATTCAAGCCGAATTTTTGTTTTGGTTTCGTTTCATCCTCGAGAGAAAATAAAAGTGACAAAGTGGAAGGGTAGGGAAAGAATGTAAAAGCCTGACACTAAAATCAGCTCCCCAGGAGAGCCTCCTCCACACCGCAGGGTTTGCATGCAGCCGTGTGAAGGGTCTGAGAGCTGCCTGATGAATCAGATGGAGAGGGGAGCGAGGTAGAAAAGGGAGGGGAAGGGAAGGAACAACCTTTCTTTTCTCTGCTCTTCCTGGGAATCTGAAAGTTCCTCCTAAAAGGCTGCTGGTCTTCTGTGGGTTTAGGGAGAGGGGGTGGCCCCCCGAACACACCGCTGGGCGGCCGCTGCTGCTGCTGCTCATTTGCCGTCGAGATGCTGCTCCTGCGCTGGCTGCTGCTACTGATGCTGAGGTTTGTGGGGACCTTGTCCTCTGCAGCAACAGCAGCCACCAGCAGCGCCTCCCCATCGCTACGGCTCTCAGAGCGTCCGCCATTTTGTGTGGCGTCCTCAGCGGCTTCTGCTCTGTTACTCTCCACTCCGAGGACGCCCGCGCTGGTCTTCTCCGTCCGCTGATGCTGCTCCGGCTCCATCTCGCCGCCACTGCGGATCACATCATCCGCCATTCCCTCCGAAGAAGCGAGCCCGGCAGCCCGCGCCTTCTCCTCTCCCCAGCACAGCGCCCCNTGCCTGGCCCCCCCCCCCCCCCGCCTCACGGCAGCCCCCGCGCCACCCCCACCCCACCCTACAATATGGCGGCGGCACGGGGCTGCGGCCAGCCCGACCCAGCCAATCAGCTCGCGGCATACGTTATAAATAAGGGCGCGGCCCAGGCCCACGCAATGGGCCGGGACGGTCCCGCGCCCGACCCGCCGCTCCCACAACCCGAACCGCTCCGGCTAACCGCTCCCAGCAACGCTCCCACAACCGGCACCGCTCCCGACCCGCCGTTCCCACCGACCGGCACCGCTCCTGCCCCCGGGCACCGCTCAGGACTCGCTGCTCCCGCCCCCGGGCACCGCTCGGGGCCCGCCGCCCTCCCGCTAAGCGGCGGCGCCTCCTCCGGGGCTGGGCGAGGAGGAGCGGAGCCGGAGCGCTGCCCTGAGGGGACGCCGCTCTCCCGGGAAGGCCGCAGCCAGCACAGGGCTCCTGCCTTACGGCCGGGGCTCGGCGCTCGGGAACGGGCTCTCCCCGCAGCGAAGCCTCTCTTAGGCACGCCCTGGCACTGCGGGTCCGGGAACGCTCCGGCGCCAGGGCTGGCGCAGCGCGCTGTGCGAACTCCCAACTACAGGTTCACTGCACCGAGTGCCAGCGCGTACTTCTTACTCTCAGATTCAAAGGTTTTTTCCAAGGCATTACACAGAATACCACCCCACCTTTGAAGAATAAAAATACATTATCATGGTTATGAAGGGCAAGCAAAGAAAAAAAAATCTTAATTTACTAAAGTAGGATTCTTTCATAGCTGCATCATGGGTTAGAACAGCACTATAACAGCACCTATGTTGGAGTCCAGAAGGTGAACATGTACTGTCCTTGTAAGGCTCACAACTTCTGGTGCAAGAAGGATATGAAAATGTGAAAGCCAAAGCAAAGTGCTATCTTTGGCAGCTCCCAGGAATGCACTGAGATGAGCAGCGCCTGCTGAAATTGCCTAGAAAATGTTGTTATAAATGAAATAGCCCAATTAGAAATATGAAAGATTTTATTTAATAAAAGTGTGCAAAAAGCCACTGTCAAAAGAAATAGTGCCGAGCCCGGGATCGACACGGTGAACGGAGCGTTATGTTCCTCTCTCTCGCCTTCAAACGCCCTCCTCTGTTCACGGCCATGGGGTTTTCGAAGGGTCTTTTTATACGGTTTTTTCTCCCTGGGGCTATGCTATGTTGAAAGTATTTTTCTTCTTTTGACTTGGAAAACATGATCTCGGTCGTTGTCCTTGTTTCTCGGTCCGGCTGATGGGATTTTGATAAGTTGATATGATTTACTGGAAGTCTTGATATAAGTTACTGGAAGCCTGTATTGAGATTCAGATGTTTGGTGTCTTTGTGATCTTTATCGTGATTCTCACATCAGGAGTTGATGGGAGCATTNTGATTCTCACATCAGGAGTTGATGGGAGCATTGGTCTCCATCATCTCCTCCCAGCGTTGCTTGGCCTGCTTTTCAGATGTAGATGTGTTTTGGATTCGGGGTTGGCATTCCTGAAAAGTCTTTTGATTAGTAGAAACGGTTTGCTAAACTTCCACAGGCCCTGGTCTGCAAGAAGCTTTACATTTCGTATATTTTATATCCATCACCATAAAAACACCTTAACATTAGTTTATTTTTGCACGAATTATATATATATTACAATCTGAATACCAGATTTTAAGTTTTACAATTCGCCAGCAAAATATTAAAAGCCCATAATTTGTTTCCTTTGTCAAAAGTATACGGTGCTGTAGTTGTTGAACAGATGCATATATTCATTAGCTACTTACACCAATTATCTTCAATCCCCACAACTGTAGCTATTCATATGTCACCTTGAAAGCAGCCACTGACCTTAAAAATAGGAAATTTTCATTCTTTCAAGGTGTGCAAAGAACAGGTATTTTAATCTGGCCCTTTTATTTTATTAATTTTTCTTCAGCTGTAAATCAGAAAATATAAATAACCTATCAGCTCACAAATGGCCCGGTGCTAGTGGGAGCCTCCAGGGTGTTAAAAGAAAATAAGCTAATAATTATTAGTAGCTCTTTGATGTGTTTGGGACCCAGCAAGTTTAAGCAGGGTAATTAGTATCTGTAACTATAATTTACATAAATTACAGAAACATAACACCCAATATTTATCTAACTGCATTGTATGGATAAATTAAGACTGTCTCACTGAGAATCTCATGTCCTGCCTCTGTGAGGATTCAATGCTCAGATGTGGTGATTATTATTGAAATAGTCTTGCTGTTTTACTTTGTTTAAATAGAATTTCCATATACAAGAAAAAAATGGAAATACTAATCTGGTCCCATTTAAGGCTGTGTTGATTCATTATATATCTCCAAATATGTCAAATTGCTTTATCAGTTTTGAATTGGTATAGCTGTTAAAATCACTTTTGGATTGTGCATGTCTGCATTACAGAAGCAGTTCAGTTGATTGGTGTTTGGACCAAACAATCTCTGAAGTCTTGCTTATTTACCAAGCAGCACACAAAGTTTTTTCCTCATCATGTACTTTAACAAGATATGTCTTTGCAGTTGTACAGAATTATTTTTCTGTATTGATTAACCTAAGTCTGGGAGAGTTCATCACAAAAATTACTCAGTACTGTGATATATGTATTAAAATAATTTGCGTTTTATTGTGAAAACACGGTATAAAACCTTTCATATATCAGAAATATAAAACTGCCAGAGGATTGGGAAAACTTCTGCCAGGAACTCAGGAAGAGAACGAAGGGTGGCACTGAGAGGAGATGAGTCCACCCCAGCAGAACAAGCCTAAGAACGATCCAGCGATCATTGCCTGATGCATATCTGATCTAGCTCCTCAGGACAGAGTTCTCGAAAATCCAATCATACACCCTTCCCTTCTCAGAAAATTGATCAAGGACCGGCAGCAGAGATAGGAATATGTAACAAACACAAAAGACACAAAATACTGAGGCTGTTCAATGCCCATCAGGAAAACGAGGGCCAATTCCTGAACCTGCAGGGGATCGGTGCGAGAGGCCGAATCTGTGGCTCACCCAGTGCTGATCCCCAGCTCGACACTGATTTTGCTTGTAGCTATCTCAAATTTTGACATTGCAGTTTGACAATAAAATAATTATTGATAAAATTGGCTGATTTCATTTATAACAGTACTAACTGATAAATGCTCCAGCAATTCCAGATCACTGCACCACACATTGTGCATCTTAAATCCTGTCATATATATATATATATAGATGTAATTCGTGCAAATAAACTATGATTTAGGCATTTGGTTTTGTAACATAAGATTTCTTGTATCAGAAAGTTGTAATACATGGGAGATTGAGACACAGCTTCTGCTAGTAAAAGGATTTCCAGGAATTTCAACACAAAACCAAGACTGAAGAAGAGATTTATTTATATTTGAAGAACAGGTGGAGAACGGTTCCTGGAGGAGATGACCCAGACCAATAATCACCATCAACACAATCGAGAACCACGATAAGATAGGGGAGAGTCAGGATATTCAAATCTCAATACCGGCTTCCTGAAAATTGTATCAAACATTTCTCCTCTTCTCCGAAAACCTTTCAGCCAGACCGGGAGAAGGAGATCACAACCATGAATATGTTTTAAAGTCTAAAGAGGTGGAGCAACCTCGGAACAGCCTAAGGGCAGAAAAACACCCTTGGGAAAACCAGAGTTTGTGAACAGAGGAGGGCTTGTGAGGCAGAGACACAAGCTCTGCTCACCCTGACGATCCTGGGCTCGGCACTATTTCTTTTG
>VWYI01048693.1:0-70972 GCA_013399455.1 Anthoscopus minutus
TGGTTTTGTTCTCAAACCAGTACAATCGTAGCATGAAAAGTCTTGTTTCAATAATACACACCTCAAGCTATAAGACATTAATAAAAGGCAAACCTTTTTAATGGCTGTTTTCTTACAGAAAAGAAGCAATTGCATCATGCAACACAAGAACTGGCAAGCTACAGACTCCTGATTTTAGCCTTCAAACTCAGCAAAATATCCACCTAGATGCTCTTCAGAGAGATTTCTGGGATCCCCAGCAGCTTTATACTTTCCGTTCTCAGGTTGCAGCAGTTCCATTTTCATATATTGTTTTCTTTGGCAAACTCTATTACCACATTAAAACAAACTCCCACTTCAAGTCTGAAATGTATGGACTTTCCTTCCATGTAACGTTAACTGTAAACACAAGTGCTCACAATTTAGATTTATTACATAAAGTTTCTTGCACAGTGTCTATTTTAAAATTCCTTAGGAACTAATGAGAGCAAAATGCAACAGAAATTCTGCAAGCAGAAGCTTCAGGGGATTGGTAGGTGTTGACAGAAAGTCTGAAATTTAGGCATAGTTTTTTTTTATTTTTGGAGTTGTAGGGTAGAAAAATTTACAAAGTATGACAAACAACGAAGGCTCAAAGAGCCCAGAAATCTGTGCAGTGAATCTGAGTAACCTCAGCCTCCAAAGCCAAGTACTAAGGGATGAGGAAGGCAGACAAGTAGGGAAGATTAGTTTCTTTAAGACCGCATCCCATGTATAAAGTCCAACAGGTGCTCAGTTACCTTCTCAATGTACATGACCTTTCTGGTACATCATCTTTTTAGCACAGGGCAAAATCCCTGAGAATGTGCCCAGGTAAAGATGACTTTCTTCCTGAAGCTGGGTAAAACCAACTAGCCATCTTCAGCCCTTTCAAGGCCCAAAAGAGTTCTAAGTTAAAATTAAGCCCAAAAATGAGAGCAATGATTACACCCTCCAACACAACTCAGTTGGTATTGCTGCCTGTGGGTGAGCAATTGCTAATAATCGCCTTAGTATATGGAAAGTCATGAACATTAGAGCAATGTAATCCTCAACCATAAGCCAGAAAAAGGCTCAAAAGAGTGAGAGCAATTGAGTAAAGGTTAATCCAAACCAAATATTTTTGTACCGTGAAAATGCAGCAAGACTTAAGAACTGCATCTAGTGCTCCAAGAATGAACGAGCAGATATATCCTTATTAATGAGAGGGACATTGACATGGGATAGCTCTGCATACGTTGATGTTTCTGTACCTCTTATACACATAACACTTTCAGTCTCTTCAGATTTGAAGCAACTGTTTGGATTTACTTATTTTTTATTAAGCTGTACAAAGTGAACTTCTCTTACTTCATGGGATAGTTGCAAACCAAGTGCAATAATATGTACTTATAGTAATTAATCTACCTGTAACACATTCTTCAAAGACCACTGGTTAATATGACCACTTAATATTCAGAATAACTATACTACTTAAGATTCCATGTTTTGGAAGAGGACTAGGGGCTGGACCACAGGCATGTGCAACTTCAGAGCTTTTCTAAATTTTTCAGTTACTTTCCAGCTACTTTTCAGCAGCTTCCTAACACAGAATGCACCTCTAAAGAATGTAGCAGAAAAGAGAGTGAAACATACATCCTGTAAATAAGCAGCTACCAGCAGAGTTTATTGCCTGAGACCTCAGTTTAAAGTTTTAAAAAGCCCTAAGTAAATTAAACATTTGCACATTCCTCTGTTTTGGCTGTCTGTTCCCCTTCCTAGATTAGAGTACATTTTTAAGCCAGTAACAACCAGTGGGTATAATTAAAATCTACACATACAGCCCATTTGGTTGCATAAGTCATTGAAAAACATGTAAAACAACTGCAGCCCATTATGTAGATATAAATCTGAAAAACAACTGCAGCCTTAACCCTGTCCCCTCCAGCCTTGAAGAGGTTGGTTCTGGCCCAACCCATGAAAGGCACGCTTCCCTCCTGGCTCTCCTGCCAGTTCAGATGGGACAAGTGCAGGGAGCAGCCACAGCATTCCCCACGGGAAAGTGGGGCACTGGGTTTTGCCTCCACATGAGCCAAACTGCAGCTGTTTCAACCCAGGCATACAGAAACTCCCAATCATCCAGACTGTGCTCTGATCCAAGCAACTGACAAACTTGTTGAAAGCTGGCCAGGTCTGGCAAGATCTGGGTATTTGGCAACTCTGCAAATGGAGCTGTGTTAACAGGGAATTCCAGCTGCTGCCTGATGCTGCATTACAGGTTTGGCTGATCCTGCCTGCGGGCAGGAGGCTCACATGCTACCCAAATGTGAGTACAGGGGTCCTTCAGAAGAGGATTTGCTTCACTCTGAGGCGACTGCCCCACTAAAAGACAATGAAATATAGAAGTTCTTAAGAATAGCCATCAGCTGTGTGAAAAAGCGAATATAGAACCGAAAACACAGGCTGGCTCCTACAAGAAATTGCAGACCGATTGTTTTGTCTTTGAACTCTAGATAGCATCTGCATGAAACCCCATGCATTGAAGATGCAAAATTCATTGGGAGGCTTCTCAATGCTCTGAGAACTTTATAAGGAATAGGGAGTTTGTTCTTTAAATACATGGAATTTGTTTGATTTACAATATAGGAAATCACTAAAGAGATAAAGTAAAAAGTTTAGGATCTTTGGAATGCAACAAAAGATGATTAATTTCTGTCTCTTCAGAAGATGGCCCCTTCTCTCTCTTTTTTTTATTTTCTAATAACATGAAGGTATAAAAATGCTAAAATGTGTTATAAAATTTGCTTTTATAATGTATATCATAGAGCCTGGATGCTGTTGTTTCCAAACACTGTCAAAAGTGTAGGCAAGAACTAAAAACTGGATCATGAAATTTTCGACCTCTTGTTGGAAGGGTCAAGCAAGAGGTCAAAACCATCAAAAATGGTCTACACACAGTTTCAATCAAGAGCCAGGAACAAACCACTGTCACGAATTCCACTGCGTGGATCTCATTTAAAAGACTGCATGATCGTCAATATAGTGGTGTTTGTAGGCAGTGTGGATTTTTTCATGTATTGCCAAATTATAAAATCAAAGTTAAGTATTACTCCTCTGTTGTGGAGATAAAAGCATTCCCTCTTACCATACATTAACAATCAGTTCATACTGAACATAACAGAAAGTTAATTAGCCCAATTTAGTATCCTGGCAGTGGACACTATCATCCAACCACAGCCTAGAGTTTCAATAGCATTTCTGAGCATTTGTCTAAAATGGAAAGCAGTTTTTCAGGAAACTTAATATCAACATCTTAATTAAATTATATCCCTAACAATGCTGCAGGGCAGTGGAGGGGACAAAAAATGAACAATCACAACTTGAACCTAAAAAGAACTTCAGAAAAGATTCAGAGGGACAAAAGCTTTTACACCCAGATCTTCCATGGAAATAAACTTTTTAAGAAGTTTTGGAATAAAAACCAGATTTCAGCCATCTGTTGGCTAGAGATAAAACAAAGGTTGAATTCCCTGTGGTCTTTCTTACTTTGTCCATGTTCAGAAACCTAGACATTATTGCGACCATCTGGACCATCAGAAATTAAACACTGTGATAAAATGGTTTGGTTTTTTTTTTCTCAGAGATCAAAACAATGTACAGCTCTTCAGTAGCCTGATTCTTGCATTAGTGTGCATCTACATGATGCACTTTTACAAGTGCCAACTTCTCTACCTGGGCAGTGATGTCTTGCCACAGTTCACCAGCCCAGATCTGTTTCCCTCTGCACTGCCAATTGGTTCTTTTCTGTGGGTCCAGACACAACCACATAGTGTTTGCCAACAACCACAGGTCAGTGCAGAAGTAGAGCTCTGTCCATTTCTCTCAATCAGTGATATGTAAAGCCAGCAGGATGGCTTTCAGCTCTGCAACCTGTGCTTCGGCACCCATCACTTCTGAGGCAGCTTGAACCCCTTCATAAGCTGCCAGAATCTCTTTCTCAGTTGGGATGTAGCTGGCCTCAAATCCTCTGTATCCCAGACTTCTGAACACAAGAGGTCATTTTCCAGTCTCTCCAGGTCCCTCCTGCCCCAGGCTCCAGGAAGGACCATTCTCCCTCGCTGCAGTGTACAGCACATTCCTCACAACCTGCCCCATTCTGACTGGCCCAAGGGCTCCTGCATGGGCAATCTCCTGCTTAATTTGCTCAAAAGCTGCTTCTTGTTCAGGGTCTCATTTGAGATCATTCTTCTTCTATGTCACTTGATAGAGGACTGGCAATCTGACTGTGCTCTGAAATACGCATTTTCCAAACCACACAGTGCCTAGGAAAGCCTGTGCTTCCTTCTACTGGTTGGCAGGGACTTAGTTGCTATTTTGTTGGCCACACCCATTGGAATCTGGTAACTTCTATCTTCCCATTTTACTCCTCAAACTGAATTTGCTGAGCAGATCCCTTGACCTTACTTTGCTTTATGGCAAAACCAGCCTTTAGGAGAACCTGGATAATCTTCTCCCCATTTGCTAAAGTTTCCCCTGCTGTGTTTGCTCATATGATGATGCCATCAATGTATTATAAGTGTTCTGGAGCCTTGCCCTTTTCCAGGGCAGCCTAGGTCAGCCCATGGCAGGTGGTGGGACTGTGCTTCCAAATGTACTGGATGCTTCTCCGGATGAAAGCAAAGCATGGCCTGCACTCTGCTGCCAGTGCAATAGAAAAAAATGCATTGGCAATGTCAACAGTGGACATTGACATTTTAGTGCTTTGGACTCCAGTTTATGCTGAAGTGCCAGCACATTGGGTACAGCAGCACCCAGTGATGGTGTGACTTTGATCAGGCCTCGACTGTCCACTGTCAGTGTCCAGTCTCCATGCCCTGGCTCCATGGTGCTGGCTATTAAAGGGTGATTTGGAGCTTGTGACACTAGAGAGTATGTCACGAGTGGAGACTGGTGGCTGTCTTGGCCCCAGAGACCACAAAGTGATCAAGTTTAGAATCTCTGTTGACAGGGTGAGAAGTGCCAGCAAACCTTCAGCCTTGGTCATGGGGAGAGCAGAATCAAGGCTGCTTAGGGAGCTAGTGAGTAGGGTCCCCTTAGAAAATGCTTTTGAATAGGTCCCATCAGTGCTGGTCACTTTCTAAGCATCACCTCCTAAGGGCACAGGACCAGGTAATTCCTAAGTGTTGGAAGTCAAGCAGACAATGCAGTGATCTTGTCTTGGAAATAAGGTGAAAAAAGGTTCATGTCCACTTTGTGGTGTAGGTCAGGTGCTATGGGAAGAATACAGAGATGCTACTGCCACTATAGGGAGAAAACTCATGTGGTAAAAGGTGAACTGGAGTTGAAGCTGCCCAGAATGGTGCAAGACAACAGTTATTTTAAAATAAATTAATGGCAAAAGGCAGGGGAGGAAAAAGATCAGTCTGTTACAGGATGAGGATGGGCACTTTGCAAAAAGGAACATGGACAAGGCAGAGATGTGTTAGGCCTGTCTTCAACACTGACAACAGGCTAAGACGGTCCCAGTGGCCTAAGCTGGAGGACCATGGCTGCGAGAATGATCAATGCCAAGAACTTGTGTGGGATCTGCTGCTCCAGCTGGATCCCAATAAACCTATGAGGCCTGATGGGATTCATCTGAGACTACCCAAAGAGATGGCTGGTGTCTCCACAAGGCCTCCCTCAAAGACTTTTGAACACTCCTGGGAATCCAGAGAGGTCCCAGCTGACTGGAAGCTGGCTAATGTTGTCTGAGCTTTCAAGTAGGGCAAGAAGGAGGACCCTGGAAACTGAGCCTGTCAGTCTCACTGCAATGGCTGGCAAGGTTATGGAGAAGATTCTTCTGGGAAGTACTGAAAATGCAGTCATTGATCATAGCTTCTACAGCTTCATGTGGGGAAAGTCCTGCTTGTCAAACCAAACTTTCTTTCATTACAAGGTAGCCTACCTAATTGATCAAGGGAAGCCAGTGGATGTTATTTTTATCTTTTTGCACTTCAGCAAAGCTTTTGATGCTGTCTCTCACAGGATCCTTCTGGGGAAAATGTCCAGCTCGCAGCTAGATAAACATCATGTGATGGGTGAGCAATTGGCTCATGGGTGAGGCACAAAGGGTTACGGTGACTGGGGTGACATCAGGCTGGTAACCTGTCACTAACAGGGTTCTGCAGGGCTACATCCTCAACCTTTTGCTCTTCAATACCTTCACTTGGACACAAGACTTAAAAGGGATACCAAGTAGGTTTGCAGGATGATTGGGAGGAGCTGTTGACTCCCTAAAAGGCAGAGAGGCCCTGAAGAGAGACCATGACAAATCAGAGGGCTGGGAAATCACCAACCAAATGGAGTTTAACAATGGGAAGTGACAGATCCAGCATCTGGACTAGGGCAACCCTGGATCTGTGGATAAACTGGGGAATGAGACACTGGAAAGCTGTGTCACAGAAAGGGACCTAGGGCTCCTGGTCAGTGGTGAGCTGGACACAAGCCAGCAGTGCCCTGGCAGCCAGGAGGTCCAACCCTGGTCTGGGTGCATCAGGCCCAGCCGGGCAAGGGAGGGGATTGTCCTGCTCTGCTCTGCACTGGGGCAGCCTCTCCTTCAGTGCTGGGGGCACTTCTGGGTGCCACAGGGTAAGAGAGGCATGGAAGTGTTAGAGAGTGTCCAAGTGATGGGTGTGAGGATGGTGAAGGGTCAGTAGGAGAAGCCATGTGAGGAGCAGCTGAGACTGACAGGACACCTCATTGCAGTTACAGCTCCCTCAGGAGGGGAAGCAAAGGGGCTTCTCTTCTCTGATCTCTTCTCTGAGGTGACTGTGACAGGACCTGAGGAAATGGCCTGAAATTGTGTGAGGGTACATTTAGCTTGGATATCAGGAAGAGCAGTTTGGCACGGGAACAGGCTTCCCAGGGCAGTACCAGTCTGATAGAATTCAAAATGTTTGGACAATGCCCTCAGGCACATTGTGTGAACTCTTGGGGTGTCTGGTGCAGGGACAGGACTTGGATTTGATGATCCTTGTAGGTCCCACCCAACTCAGATTATTCTATCATTCTATGTATTCTTCCAATAGCTTCTTTTAAGGTAAATATTACAAGGAAACATTCTCTCTCAGAGGTAACTAAAACATGATCTACTTTTTGAAAAGTGATGTTCTTCATGCCACTCATCCCCACCTCCTTATAGAGTAAGATCGGAAAGGAAGAAAACATAAATATATACTATGTACATAATAAATATAAAGTATTTACAGTTGGAATATGCTTCAAAATTTATTTTCAGTTCAGCGTCCGAGGCATGAACGGTCTCTTTCAAATGAAAACATATCCTTTCCATTTACTGCTATTGGCAGTAGTTTTGCGAAAGAATCCTTAAAGAGCAAATGTGCAGAGGTTTCTATATCTTTTTTGTACTATTGTTAGAGTAATTTTATTAAATAACAGCTGATTCAATTGCAGTTCAAAAAAAATGTACAGAGATCTATTGTTTCACTTAATAGCCAAAAGCATTTAATTCTAGTTTAGTACCTTGCAGAAACATGCAAACATGGCAGTAATGGACTGGCACACTGACAAAACAACTTCAGGACAAGGAAGTGCTACCATTTATACACTGTAAATAATTTCCAAAACCATACCCCCACCCCCATCCTTCCACTTCCCCTCAATAATGGCAGTAGCTTCTTAAAATAGCAGCCCATGTAGACACTTGATCTTGTGGAAAGTGCAGCACATGAATGAATCCAATCCTATAGTTCCCAAAAGGGATCTTTTCAAAAACCCTTTATTGTTAGCTTAAGTGGATTTAAATGATGACATTCCAAGCTGGAAAGCCCCGTTTTGTTGTTTAAGGAAGCTGGACTAAAAGAAAAAAAACAACCAACCTATCTGGCAAAGTAAGACTACAATGACAGAGTCAGATTCTAAGATAGGTCCTATTACAACTAGGCTTGGCATTAGTCTGTGCTATGTAAGTGTGAGCAACAATGGGACTGTGTCAACTTATGCCAAAGGTGGATTTGCTCCATGGCCTTAAAAGTGATTTATTGTTTATAGAAAGAACTTAGTCAAAGGCAGGGTGATGGTGTTAAAAGTCAAGCAAGTCTTAAAAAATTATAATTTCATTACTCTGACAAGGCATTTTTTAAATGTTTTTTTTTTTAAAGAGATACTGCTGAGGAATTAAACCTCCTGAATGAAAATTTGTAAATATTATCTCTAAGGCATAATACTCATAACTTGAATTAATGAGGTACCTAGACCTCATTCTTTTAAGTGCCATTTTACTGCATGTCAACAAGTCACAAAGAAAAGTACCTAAACAACAGAGACTAAAGAGGTCACAAAGAGGAAATTATGTCCAAAACCGAGCCAAAGCTGGAGCACATCACAGCAGGAATCAGTGGGATGATACATACAGTACTCAAAAGGGCAAATAAAGGATATCTTTGGTTCCTGTCTCTGCTTCTTTCTGTTCAAGCATTCTGTAACAGTAAGCCATCTAATTATAAAATAAAAACTTAGAAGTACTTCTGTAAGCATGAGAAATTATCCTCTCCACCTTCTGTTTAAAATAATGCACTAGATTACTATATCTCAAAAATCTAGACAATATTGACATTTTTTCTTGTAGGGTTGCTAACAAAAAGAATGAAAAAGAAAAGTCTTAAAAGAAACACATCACACCTTAAAGGTACAGATAATGTTGGAACTAACAAACCTGTATTGAAATGTGTAATTGTTTCTCCTTTTTGCTTTCAAGCACATTCCAAAGTCTTTAATCATCACATTATGCACTCTGTTACATAACTGAATCCACCATGTTCTTCTGGTTAGTCAGCTTCACGCCAGCTAAGTAAATAAATGCATCAATATTTATGCACAGGGATCAATAGAACCCTCATCCAAAAAGCTCTCTTCCCACATGGCACTGCAGACAACTTCCTAAAGTGTAACCAGTGAAACCACATGAGCCTCATGAGGTTCAGCAAGGCCAAGTGATGGTCCTGCACCTAGGTCAGGGCAAACCTAAGCACAAAGACAGGCTGGGCAGAGAATGGACAGAGAGCAGCCCTACCAAGAAGAACTTGAGATGCTGGTGGACAAGAGGCTGGACAGGAGCCAACAGTGTAAGCTCACAGCCCAGAAATCATATCCTGCTCTGCATCAAAATAATTCTGTGGGCAGCAGGTGAAAGGAGGTGATTCTGCCTCTCTACTCTGCCCTCATGAGAGGGAGCACTGGTCCATCCCACAAATCCATGTGTCTCCAGGCTGCAGACAGAAGTGTTGTGCAGGATAGTGTCAAGTGTTCTGCGTAAGTCCAGGCAGATGATGTTGTTGCTCTTTCCTAATGCACCACAGGTGTGACCCAGCTGCAGAAGGCCAACAAATTTGTCAGACATGATTTGTCTTTATTGAAGCCATGTTCCCTGTCACCAACCACTGCCTTATTTTCCATGTGCAAGGTTCAAGCGAGGAGGCTCTGGAGAGATCTTGTGGCACCTCCCAGTACCTAAGAGGGAACCCAAAAGAAAGCTGGAGGGAGGCCTTTTACAAGGGCATGTAGAGATAGGACAAAGTGATTGGCTTCAAACAGAAAAAGGGTGGATTTAGATGAGGTAGTAATAAGAAGTTCTTTACTGTGAAAGAGGTGAGGTACTAGAAAAAGTTGCCTAGAGAGGCTGTGGAAGAATCACTTCTGGAGTGTTCAAGGCTAGGTTGGATGGGGCCAAGAGTGGCTGTCCCTGCCTGTACCAGGAGGATTGGAATGAGATAATCTTTAAGGTCTCTTTTATTCCAAACCATTCTGTGATTTTGTGAAATCTGAGCACAAGGGTGGACATCTCACCCAAAAAGCCCTGTGAAGATTGCAATTTCCCAGCACAGGGGTTGCTGATGTTAGAAATGGGGTAGCCAACAATCCAGCACCATGCTCTTGCAACACACCAACAGACCTCAGTGTTGTGCTGCAGAAGGGTCTACTCCTCTAAGCAGAGCTTCTGAGGCCAGGCAAAAACAGCTGCGCCAGACACCCAGATAGCAGGAATGAAGTGCTGGCATCACACTGAAAACATAGGAGAAACAAGTCTATACAGAAGTGAAAGCTGTACTCCATTTGTGTACACACCAAAAAAATACTCTAGAGCGATAAAAACACAAACAAGACACAACCCAATATTAATAAGACATGCTGGAGAACATTTCTGGGCCACCTTTGATAGGTATGTCTCTCCAGGTTAGTGTCATTGCTTCCACACCTGTCAGTCTCTATCTTTTAAAAAGTAGACACAAATAACCCGAGCAGGTCTCCTAAATTTCCCAAAGCACTGGAAACAGAATGTGACTTGACATGCTGTATTTCTGCATCACAGCAACGCTGCTTTTCTTTCTTCTCTCTCAAGCTGCCTTTTAAACCATGACACAGAAAAATTTTTAAAAGTAAATGACAGTTAAATGAGCATACAGAACAAGGAGCAGCAAAGATCTTTATAGCACTAACTCACATTTGTTCCAAGCAATTGAAAGTATTTGCAACTGCATTATTAGTAACAGCATGATTCATATCAATATATGCTTAGAGACTTCTTTATAGATGCAAATAAAGAAGGAAAAGGGAAGTTTTTTATTGTAACCATGTAAAGCAGAAAAAAATGTTGCACCAATACCTAGCTACATTCTTAGAATTGGGAGACACTGATAAATTCAGTGTTGTGTGGTTCCCTAGAAAAATCCATAGTATCAATTTATACATGAAACTTGCGAAGTAGGTATTACGTTGGATACACTGTATACAGAGCACAGCTTAAGAAGACTTCAAGAATCGAGGTCTGAAGTTCTGAAGATTCAATGGCCAAAAGAAAAACATATGTAAGCAACTTCTAAAAATTAAAAACCTAATAAAGTATGGAGGAAAAAGCCCATTTGACGTAACTGATGACTTGGACTTGTGCAGTAAGAAATTGCAGCTCATTGTGAGTCAATCCATCACTCAGTTTCCTCAGATGAAGAGCAGAAATAAGAGCAAATGTATGAAATTGAACCAGACCAAGAAAGAATCAGAGTATGACTCAATAAATGTAACCCAGAGGTAATTTACTAGAACTTAAGAGTCTGGTACAAACTGCTTTGTGCTGCCTTTCCAAAGATAAAACTGCCTTGTGGTGCCCTTCCAAGTACTCCTTTGCCCATATCTATCCAGAATTTTATCAAGGTTTTGATTCTGTCACAGGACACCTGTTTCTCACTTATCCACCAAACCATCTTTCTGTGCCATGCAGAAGATAGTGTAAGGATAGCAATCTTTTGGCTGTAGTTTTCTTACTGGAATCTTTCATCTTCTATAATTCAGAATGTTCACGGGAGAAGAAGAGAAAGAACACAAGATTAAAATGCTATATATGAAATATATAGCAAAAGGAATCTCATTCAGTCATACCCATTAGGATGAAAATATATCTTAATTTCTGTCTTATTAAGTAATGTGCACGGGAAAAAATATCCCCAAAGATTAATACCTTTTGGAGAGTGCAATCTGCAGTCTGCCATGAAATTTGAAAATACTCTGTCTTAAAATGGTCCCATTTTAAGATAGTCCCAAACTACTGGGTCCAGTCTACCCTGGTTAGACTGGGTAGTTTGTTAGGTAGTTTGTTAACCTTCAGGATAGCTCCATGGGTTTATGATTTTGAAATGGCATTTTAAACACAGAACTACAAATCAAGACTTGCAGAATGTGTTCTGCTTCAGAAGAAAAAGGAACCCTCATTTTCAGGATAGATTTTTAATTCACAGAAGTGGCACGTGCATCTAGGGCTGGGGTTTTCCATGAGCTAAACACAGGTTTTGGTTGGACTTACGCTGTTTTGCCCTCACTGTCTTGTTTGGTGGCGCTGGCTCCCTTTTTACCCAGCAGTGAAGCCACTTTCTCAGGGTCTCCATTCTCCACCGCCTGCAGCAGCCGATCGTCATTCTTATTCCACTCGTTGGTCTGAGCAAAAGGAAAAGAAAGGAGAAACATCAGCACCAGCTCAGTGTACAGGCTCTCCAGAATGATCCTGCACACATTTATCACCATCGAAAGCTTAAACAAAAGCCCAACCCAAAGAAATGGCACAAAGCCACATAAAAGTAATCTGCAAGCTGTGCAGCAGAGGTTCCCAAGGACTTGATGGCTTAAGACAGGGCCTAAGCAATGACAGAAGATGAACTGTAACTTGGAAACTCTGTAGATGAGTGTGCAGGAAAACCCATCATATTTTCTTACTATATTTTCAAAAATTCTCCTTAATTTTCTAGTCCTGATTTCCATTTCAGAGCTGCACCATCCCCACCGGACCTTCATGACACACAGCACATGGATAAGCAATGAGGTGCCTCATTTTATCCAGACCCACCTTAACAATCCAAACCAGCCAAAACTTTCCATAATAAAGGCTTTTCCCAGTTCACATTTTGTAGAGGTTAATGGGTTAAGAGTCACACATTCCTACTGGAAGAAAAGAAAACCACCCTACTTTCAGATCTTTCCAAAACTAATCCACTAAATCTTTTTGATCCTTCTCAGCAGCTGAATCAGGAATATGACATGACTTCCCAACTTGATGACTCTCCCTCCTCCTCTGAACAATCAGGATAATGGCCTATTTCCATATCCAAGTTGAATCTAGCAAGACCCTAAGAAAACAGAGGACAGCTAACCTCCTGTATTCCATGTGATCACAACAAAACGAGCTCCGGAAAAGGAGTTGAAAGGTGTCTTCTAGTCTGGACCAACAACAGTCTTCAGCTGGAACAGGAAAAACTATCCTGTCTCCAGGAAAAACTATCTGGCGCTGTTAAAAGCTGTATTTGAACCAGTCAGCACGCTGCTGCACTCAGGACAGTTAACTTCAACAGCTGTGGCTTTCTTGTGGACATCAGTCAGCTCAACTCCAGTATGGCTGCCTGTTCACGAGTGCTTCATTTGTACACAGCTTCTGGAATTACTGAATTCATGTTAATACACACCTTGAGAAATACTCAATAAAAAACAATATAAACCACCATCTCCTCCCAACCTTGTCCTGATGCTCTACATGGACTTTTTTCCTACAGTTACATAAAAACTTTGATATTTCTCTGCCTGGGCTTGTTAAGGAAAAGTGTATGATGTGCACACTGATAATCCCACAGGCTGTTCACACCCTGAAAAACAGGAGGGACAGGAGGAAAGTGCTTCAGGTTAAAAGTTATTTAAAAAACAAAAGAACCATTAAGGAGAGCACAGTATTGGCAGGAGAGTAGACAAGAGTTGACAGAACACCACCTGGAACCAAGAGGTGGTTCAGGTGGTCCAGGTGGCCAATGGCAGCTCTGTCAAAGGACGGGGCATGCAGAGAGCAACTGCAGTATGTTATGGCAGTGGAATGACTGGTGGGTCAGTACACAACCAGCAGCTTACAGTCTTCATTCTTATGGCACTGCAATAAATTTCTATAGACTCCAGAGCACTAATTAGATCAGCAAAAAAAAAATTGTTTCTTTAAGCAATATTTAGACTCCGCGACAATGAATGGCCAGCCAAGAAGCAGGCTCCACCCAAAATGAGACTCATTGCCTATTCTGCATTTGGGGAATTTAATGCTTTAAAGGCAGCCTTTTATTAAAAGCAGATGTTAAAAAAAGTGTAACTTACTTGTAAATAAAAAACTTTACATTTAACACTCTTTATTTGACAGTATATCTTTTGTTTTGGAGTTTGACCTGTTTCTGAGATTTTTTATTATTCAGTTATGTAAGATATTTAAATACAGGCTATTTGATTAATCAGCCTTAATCTACACATACCAAACACACACATCCAATCCAATACTAACCTATACTTCGAAGAAAAAACACAACACCTAACTTAAGATTTTTTCCTGGCCTAAAATAAACCATTTACTTGTGAAACATGAAATTGAATAAACTACAGGAAGATGTCAAGATTAAAGCCTACTGAAAATCCTTGGCAGAACAGCTTTCAGAAGAACATTCAGCTTTAGAGTACAAAAATGGCCACATCTTCAAGAAGCAGCTTCATGAATATTCAATAGTCAGCTATTAAATTGAAACATTATTGACATATAATCCAATATTCAGTGTTCTGGTACAAGCAAGTAAGCACATAAATAGTGACTGCCATATTTAAGAAATATCTGATATAAAGTGCCAATTTCCCCTCTGAGAAGCTGCTGTGGTAACTGTATTCATCTATAATGGTGCTGTCATTAAAATCCCAGACCAAATACAAATGAACATAGCTGTGTCCCAAATTACCCCTCAGTATTTACGTAGTGTGGAAGCTGCATGGAGGAGATACTCAGATACTGAATGGAGAATCCTGGAGTATTCTGAAAGTGATTCTCATGATGCAGAGCAATGTTCATGCTAACAGTAAAACATTTCATGACATGTGGAATCACTGTTTCACAAGAACAGATTCTTTAACTTGGCTTTACTGTAGTTTTCAACCATATCCTTTCTGGTATCCTAAAATGAACAGTCACACACAAACACAATATAGGCAAGATTTAATGATACCTCAACTAAAAACTGCTGCCTACTTATCTGTACAGCTAAAAAGATTCCCTCATACCTGAGAAATAAATAGAACTGAACTTGGACAAGCCATTAAGTGACCCTGAAAACAGTAGTATCAGATGTGTCTTAGTGTCAAGGAACGGCTATCAGCATACATTTCACATAGTCATTATTATTCACACAGAGCTGGAGAATTAATTCCTTTTCCTTCTCAGAGGAACATGGTACAGGCTGGTGGTTAGGCTAGATCCGTATTTGGCAGTCATTTTAGATTCTTGTTTTCAATTCTATATCTAATTAGTGTTTCTTCTTTCAAGCATTATGACTTGGATGTTAAAGGTATTAGTAATTTTAGAGATTGTCACACACCTAAATCCACTTATGTTAGTTCTTGCAATTGCATGTTTAACATCTACTACACTACTGTACCTGAAACTTTGTTTTGCTTCTGAAAAACAAAAGAATATGCAGGTTTTTTTCATCATTGTGCAGTGAAGTTATGCTTATTTATACACTAAAATATCCGTGCCCTAACCAAGATGTTTAAAGGACATCACACTCTATTGCTCACATAAAGTCATTAATTTTCTCATTAAAGCAATAAAGACTCCGTTCTAAGGCATCAATGTGTCATCATTGTAATTATAGATGAAATGTCAATTTTATGCAAGCTGCAAAAATCTATTTACAGCCTTTGTTTTACTTTTGAAATGAAATTATGCATAAATCGTCTCACACAGAAGAAACAAGTATGCAGGCATCAACTGTCGTTCAAATATTCCTCTGATAGGATCAAACTGGTTTTTTGCTTCCCCATTGTGCTCAAATACTGTACAATGCATTCCAAAAGTTAAAGGTACGGCTAATAAAATAAATGGCACACAATAGACTCTCAAAAACCCATTTTAATATGGAATTGTAGCTCTACTGTCCATGTTCTTCATGGGAAGTAAAATCTTGAAGGATAGAGAATAATGTGACACCCAGAAAGACACTGTACAGCCAGGATCTGGAAAGAAAGTAGGAGGTATTTAAGCCAGTAGGGGTCTTAAAGTGCCTCATGCAAACATTGCACAGGCACTGCTGTCCACAGCAGATCAGAAAACTCATATTTCTGAACAGAGGTAGTGACTGTTGCATTACATTACATTTTTGGAATCTCATGTAATAGTAGCCTGGTCTTGACCACACACGTCACACATCATCAAGTATACCCCAAGAACCTGGGAGGTACCTTCTTCTGGGATGATGCAAAACATGGGTACTCCCTGTTACTGTTCATTGTAAAAGCCACTTTGAACTGACACCTATCAAGCAGTGCCAGCATTTGTCCATCCTGGAAAACAGGCACATGAGAGATGCTCTCCTCTGCCAGGAGTACAGGAGGGCCAGCAGAACTGGAGACCTTAACTTCATAAACCCACTGTGTCCAGCTTCCTCCACTGCAGTTGCCAAACCATACCGCATTCCACTTTTCCAAGCTGCTCAGACATTTCTGTAGTCCCTTCTTCATCTGTGTGCCACATCCTGCCCCCTCTACCTAAAGATTTCTCACTTACCCTGCTTTCAGATCTCATCCAAACAGCACGGCACCATCCACCACACAGCCCTTGGGAAGTTTCAGTTCTGTTGTACCACTCAATCAGGTAACATATGTCAGAGAGGTTTCCATATGTAATATTCTGAACCCATGCAGAGTACTTCAAGCTCAGGGTTAGCACAAAATAGCACCACAGTCTTGAGGAAAATCTTTACTATAGTACAAAAGCAACAAAACCAACAGCTAAGCAGGTACTTTTCATCACCAATAAAGCTGTCAGTTCTTTTGTTCAGAGATGGTTTTTGCTTGTTTTATGTTAAGACTGCTGCAAATACAGAAGTTAGTCAAATGAGTATGCATTTTTCTAGTAAAAAAAAACCCCAAACCTGAGCATCTCAGAATAAACGCATATGTGTAATGAATTTGGAAGAATCTAATCCTAGAAGAGACTGCACATGTGAGTTCTCTTCACCTCCACCCTCAGCCTACATACACACCCCTACTCCTGCAGGCCACATGCCAAACACTTATCAACAGCCTTCCTTCAAACAATTAACATTTGCAATAACAATGGCTTGTGAACACATGCAAAATTGATGAAACACATATTTCAGGTTCACAAGACTACAGCCAGCCCTCCACTCAGTACTTCTTCAGGTTTGGGGGAGGGGGAAGAGTTAGTTTGTTGTTTGTTCAGGTTTTTTAAATGCACATAGTGTTCAGTATAAGTAGAAATAATGAGTATTACATATGCAGAGACAAAGTAATCTGAACAAAGCTCACAATGTGCAAATTTTTGGGTAAAACAGGTGTTTTTTAGTTGTGCCTAAAATAGTAAACATCTTCCTATTAATGTGCAGGGGATCAGATAATCTGTCATCCCTAATAAATCTTAAGATACAACACTGACATCTGAAAGAATGGCATGCTAAAAATCCAAACATCTGGTGGCTCTGAACATCCCTATCAAGCATGCTTTTGATTCTTGATTTTTCAGATGAAAAAGTGTGTTGTAGGGCCTCACTCAGAAGCATCTCCCTGGGAAGAGCTCAGTTTTTCACAGTGAAACACTCATGGACCTAAGAAAGGAGCTGGCAGCACAGAGGTAGCCATGCCTAGGATGGAAAGCCACTCTTGCACAGGGCACTACGTGGTCAGTGCTCACGAAGTGAGGCTGAGAACATCATTGACTTGATCTATACCACCAGTTTATGACTACTGATTAAAAAAGCCAATACTCAGCCAATGCAGAGTGCTCACACCACCTTCAGTGAACACCATCAGGATGACCCCTCAAAATCATGGCTCCATCACAAACTTCGGCAGCACTTACCAACAGCAACTGCACTGTCAGCCATCGAGTCTCCTGTAGAGCTCTCTCTCTGCACAATTTATTTCCAATTTTGTCATGGTGAGATACTAATAAAGTACTTATCTTACTCGTGGGGCTGAAACTATTCAGTAAAAATCTTTCATATTTGGGATCACACATATCATTTTGACAAGTTGACAGGTTTTGAGTCCAAAGAGAAACCTTCATCTCAAATCCTGTTTTCTTACAGGGTTAAAGCTTGCACTAGCTGTTTTATACATTGTTTTCTGTCACAAAGTGAACAATTTCCTTTCCAGAAGTGAAGCTGAGGAATCAAAACATGTTCAAAGGAGGTACCTATTTTTCTCGTTACCAGTGTATCAGGATATTAAGCCTCAATTGTCTGAGATTACCAGAACATATCACACAAGAAATAATATATATCACAAGAGGTGATAGTTCCACTTAGCACTTGTACAACGTTTTCTATGACCAAATACCTGAGCAAACATTAACTGGCAACAACTTTGTTTCTTTATCTTTGGCATGCAGCCTACAGGAGATGATTTAAGTGACCTTGCATTGTTGCAAACCTACTGGAGACAGAGTTATGTTATCTCCACTGAAATCAGAACTACAGGGAAGCTGAGTATCAAATTGAAATTCCTGATAATTTCAAACTCAGCAGCTCAGTGTCTGAAAAGGAAAGGAATACTTAAAGGCTGGGTCACAATTAAGCGCATGGCAGAGACACTGAACATCACCACATCACAAGGTCATCCACAGAAGTCCACGTGTACTGGATTCCAAGAGAGTTTTAAAACCAAGAACAATCTTATTGTACTGAATGCATGCACTCAACAAAACATCTATTGAAGTTAAAACAACAGATGACAGTTTTTCTCGAAAGAATGGCTTATCTGAAAACACTATAACCTAGGAGCCAGTAGTATGTAGGTAAGGAGCTCACACCTTTCCTGGCCTTCCCATCTGTAATTTAGAGATTGTATTTGCCATCAGCAAGCTTGGGGGGGTGGGAGTGGAAATCTCACTTGCAGATGGGCCGGATGTTGTTGACCTTATCAGCAATAGCTTATTACAGTCTGCAGCAGCTTCTCCCAGGGCATTCAGAGCTCAGCAGATGCCAGCAGCTGCTGCCTCCCGGGCTCCTTTCAGCTGCTGTGACTCCCAGAGCCTGCCCTCGGCGCAGATACAGCACAGCGGCACTGCCAGCTGACCTCTGCTGCACCGCACCCCACCGAGGCAGCGCCCTGAAAGGCTGTGCCAAAAGATGCTGTGTTCATTAACCTCACCACAAGTAAGGTCTAGACCTCTAATTAAGCTGTCAGAAAAGCAAAGCGTGGCAATGGCTTTCAAAGTATTCACAGTGATATTATCTAAATGTCACTAATTGTATAACTGAATCTTTTCCAGCTTCACTTGACCATCCATGTGGCCCGTTTTAGGTGACTGATGGCCAATAACATTAATTATATTTACATAAGATGAAACATTTGCAGCTCACAAGATTACACGTGACATTCTTTAAAGGTGGAAATGGCAGCAATGCAAGTAACCTGCGCACATTTTACAACCAGAACCATCAGTCCATTGCCCTCCTTTCACTTCTTGTGCTATGGTGCCTAGCGGGGGTAACTGGCCTTGCAAATTGCATGAGGTCTGTTTGATACTGGAGACTGTATTTGTGTCAGACCATGAATTCCATTTCAATCAGAGATAAAAAGCACACAGGGAAGGCAGGAAGCAGTTGGAGTGAATGGACAAGGAATGGTAACAAAAGACTAACGGCAGATTGTCAGCAAACCTTGATAATTACCCATTCACTGGGTAGCTTCTGTAGATAAAGAAGTGATTATTATCCAAGCAAACCATTTTTTCATGCTGAACCCCAGAATAAAGCAACTGAACAGCAAGTCACTCAGCAGGGCACTTCTATCAGCCAGCGAGGCGGCCCAGAAACTTTCCTGGCAGAAGGGGAGCACAAGCTGTGAAAAGAAAGGGTCTTTCACCAAGAGAGAAGGGGAAAGTTGACCTGACTAAAATGGTCATCTGAGACTTCAAATCTGGGGACTGGGATGTGGGGGGAGGGAAGTTGTAAAAAAAAGTTAGTGTAGTCTTTGCTTAAATGATGGGTGGAATTTGCATCAGAGTGCAAACTGTGCTCTAAGAACACTCAAGAGGGAAAGTGGAAATAAGTTTGCTGTTTTGCTGAGATATTTGTATTTCATGCACGTAAGTTCCTTGGGTGCTTTTAGTCTGTTTTGGTAGCAGTTTGGTTGGGTTTTGTGAGTGGGTTTTTTTGTTTGCTTTTTGTTTGCCTTGTTGTTTGTTTGGGTTAGTCTAATAAAACCCTACGGTTAGTTTCACAGTTTCAGACGGATTTTAATGCAGAGTAGCCATAAGGTCAGGAAGTTAAAGCATAAAAAAGCAGCCACTTTATAACTAAACTTCAAGACTTCATTTCTGTAAGAGCAAGAAAGTGAAGAGCCTGAAAATGAAAAGTCAGCAAGGGAGGCCAAGAAAGTGTGACAGAGTCCACCCAGACCAAGGAATGCAGATGGCCCACACTAACGCGTTCAGAGGCACTTGGTGAGTTTTGTGTGGGTTGGGAGCAACACAGCTCACATATGTTGCTGGTTTCACTTCATACTAAAGGCCACAATGGATTTCTACATTCAGATACTGCTTTTCAGCCTTTTTTTAAGAGATAAATTAATCTTTGCATTTGAGGAACAGTGGCATTTTCTGCTAACGTTACATCCAGGTACAACAGGTGCTCTCTTTTAAGCAGTTACTGATGTTTTCACATAAGCCATTTCATTCCATTGAGTATAAAGGAAAAGCAGTGAGCAAAAAGCTCATAAGATGCAAGGCATTAAAACTAAAAAAGAAAAAGTGCATCTAGATCATTAGTAATATACAGCCAGAGCACTGTCAATAGGTCCAGCTACTGTTCATTGTTTATCATCTCACACATCAGTACAGCAACTGAAGATTTATCTTTATTTTCAGATAGCAAAGGATGCAGCAGTAATCGCACCACATGTAAACAATCACTCTAAGTAAGACAGAAGAAAGTAAAGCCAAGAATAAATCATGTGTATTTGTATAAATGAAACTATGTTTATCTTAACACAGGAAAAAACACAAGGGACTTTCTAAAAATAAAGACGTTAAATCTTTACTGTTTGAAGTGACCGTCTCCTATTGTTCTGTCCTTTCTCAAAGTTCTAAAGATGTGAGCTACAGAGAACTCAGGTGACTGTTCTCATCTTGAAATTACTCAATAGTTTTACTCTCATCTCGAAATTACTCAATAATTGTACTAAAACTAAAATATATCTAACAAACTACTGATTACTGCTGGGCACATAGGAGCTCTTCCCTTCAAAAAAAATCCATGGGGTATCAAAACATAGATGTAAAAATGACCACACGTCTCAAATCCAGGGATTATCCAGGGATCCTCAAGTTTTCCTTACCCTTAAGCATAAAAACATATGTAAAACATCATGCTGATGATCAGCATGAGATATATGAAAAAGACCACTTCCAACAATTTTTTAAGACTGAAGAACTACTTAATCAATAGACTTTAGTTACTTACAAAGGTCAAATAGCAACTCACATAATGCCTTTCACGTTTTGGGATGACTCACAGTCAGCTGGGAAAAAGGAGAAATCATGAGGTTCAAAGTAAAATTGACTAGATAATCTTACATGACCTTTTATCTGATAAGTATATTCCAGTAGTAAGTAGGCTGTAAGATACAAGGAGAATGCCAACTCTGCAAGCAAATTTTGTTTATTCAGCTATTGTGCTGACGATACTGATGATCCTCAATGCTGTGTTGACACAGCGCTCTGATGAACACAGTCTGCCCAAAGACCAAGGCATACATCTGAACTCATTGGTTCTAGATAGGGACAAGAACAGTCCCCAAGATTTCAACATTTAATGCCATAGACATACAACTTCCTGAGAGGAAGGTTTGTAAATTCCGCACATTAAGCCCTTAGAGAGGGTCCAAAGGAGGTGAAGGGTCTGGAAGCCATGTGAGGAGTGACTGAAGGCACTTGGTCTGTTCAGCCTGGACAAGAGGAGCCTGAGGGGAAACCTCACTGCAGTTACAGCTTCCTCATGAGGGGAAGCAAAGGAGTAGACACTGATCTCTGTGATGACACTGTGGCGACCAGTGACAGAACCTGAGGGCAAGGCCTGAAGTTGTGTCAGAGGAGATTTAGAGTATTAGGAAAAGATTCCTCATCCAGAGGGTGGCTGAGCACTGAACAGGGTCCTCAGGGCCATGGTCACCAGCAGCAGCCTGACAGAGGTCAAGAAGCATTTGGACAATGCTCACTCATGTACACTCAGGTACATGGTGTGTGACTCTTGGGGCGTGCTGTGCAGGGCTGGGACCTGGACTCCACAATCCTGATGGGTCCATTCCAAATCAGCACATTCTATTCATCTACACCTTGGTTTGGGTATCTGAGTTGATTATGTCTACCCAGAGTTTTAGTAGCATGCTCCAGTTTCTGTTGACTAGTAAACTTAGAGAATACAGTACTTGATGGATCTTCTTGATTTCCAGTTGCCAAATGACATCCATTCTCTACTGGCACTTTAGACCTAAGGCTCCGTTTTGCCTCCTGTCTTTTGCTAAATTTCTCAGAACATTGCTTATCTTGCTACTTCTGCACAGTAAGCTGATTTTCACTATGCTTAGAGCTGCTACCTGTTTTTTCCTCCCCATTATGCTGCAAAGGGGAATATAGACACAAAGGCTGCAGACAAGAAAAAAAAAAATTAAACACCAAACACAACTGCACGCTGTCCAGAACTGATGTAAGAAGTATTGCTGTAAGCTGTGTTCATAAGGTACAAGCCACCACGGCATTTTTTGTTTGTATTACAAATGCCTACATGAAATTTCAGCTCACAGTGAAAGTTGCTACCTTTTTTCCCCTCTATTAGCAAGACAAAGTACATCACTTGACTAAATTTCACCATCTCAATATTCTCCACAAGTGCCAGAAAATATCTTAGATGTTTTTAAAAACACTTCACAATATTTTTATACCTACCAGAATGCCATTGTAAGAAGTAATACAATTTCTAAATTCATAACAAAATGTGCATTAAGATTTTAAAACTATTCAGAGTAGAAAAACAGTCTATTTATAGCTGAATTTGTCATTCATCTAAAGGACATAACCACTGTTACAGGATCATAGCCTTCTATTCTGAAACCCATGACAAAGCCAAACAAAGCACAGTGCAAGCATAGAGACAAATCCCTATTCCAAGAAATTATTTTGTTTGGAGTCTTCAAGGTCTCAACACAATCTCCAAGAGTATTTCATGACTACATAAGAAGGCAAAAAATTTCACTATCTGTCTGATCTTCCTGAGGCCACTAATACATGTCAGTGCTGTGGATTGACCTCTAGACCTAATATTTGTCAGTTTCCAAAATCAAATATTAAAGAAGCAAGCTAAGTTTAGCTGCTTTTACTTCCATGACTACAATGAGGGATAAATCCAAGAGTCATAAGGAAAAGCAAGCAATTGTTTTGCACGAAAATAAAATCCACTTCAGCTGCCAGTGAAGAACATGTGAGATTTCACACCACCACATCTTCCCACATTGTTTATCCTCCACATCACATGCACTGAGAAGCAGACAAGCCTTTTATGCGTCAGACTCTCTGTATGCAGAACATCAACTGCCAACACATGGCAGGCCTGAAGCAAAAGGAAAGAACAGGCAGGCACTCACCCTGGATCCTTTCCTTAGGCCTCATCCGAAGAAGGATGAGTTCCATTTCTCTACAGGCATGAATAATGACATGCACAAGTTTTCTATTTAGCAGTCATGGATGGCCTTGCCTTTCATCTGATCAGAGCCAGAGCTTGCACACCTTTCTACAGGCAGCCCCTGGAAACTCAGTTTTGGCTGCCCCAAGCCAGTGCTGGGGGTTTAACTCTTTACTGAGCTATCTGCTGCCTGGCACAACCACCATAGCCCAGTATTAATGGACTGATCTGCACGTCAATAACCTGTCCTCATTTGAATATTTAATTAATAATATGTGATTTGCTACAATATTCAGTCCTTTCACTACAGTGCTTTTGCTAATTTGGATACCCTACAACTCCCTACTACTACCCTACAACAACCAAATGCACTAGGATGGCTCACACAAGATGACAAGAGCCACAAACAAGCCTCTGCTTTTTTGATTTGATTAAAGATTCACTTGGCTCCTACTAATTAGTCCTAGACTGGACTACATTTGCATGTCACAATCATCAAGGTACTCTCCTGTTATCAAGATACATGCTGCCAGTGGTTTGTCTGTCCTTCCCCTCTAAGGAATACTGTTGCTGCTATATCAACACACCCTACTGAAAGTATGTCTAGTTTATATTCTGATTTCTTCACAAGATCTGCACACATTTCCTGTAATAGAGCTCAGCAGTTCAACAACAAAGACATTTTCAACTTCCCCAGTACAAAGCTACTGCAAATTAAAAACCTATAATAAAGTTATGTACAAAGCACAAAGTCCTGAAGGGCAGTCCAAGCCCCACAGTCTCTCCGGAGAAAGAGGGCACAACCCCTGGAAAAGTGAGTGGGCTGGCAGTGCTGTCAGCCCCTTTCCCATCATCAAAAACATCCCTGCTACAGTTATAACCATTTCATCACAGTTCTTGCAGGGTCTTACAGGAGAGAGAAATCCCTAGTAATATCACAAATCTTATAAAACATTTTCCCCTTGATGCTTACAAGCAAGACTGACCTGATCAATATCCCTAGCCATGCTTCCCATCAAAATCAGTTTACTCTAAACACGTTTCAAAGACTGAGACTGCACACCAGGGCTATGTTGGATTTTGTGGAGTGCATCTAACACAACAATTTTGAGTAACTGCTGAATTCAGACACGTTCCCAGGAGCAAATGGCCAGTCAGTGGCAAAGTAATTCTCATCTTCTTTCAAAACATGCTTTTCAATAATTCATGTGAAAGGGTGGAGGAGCAGAGGGAGAGCAAGGATTTGTAACATGTTTTAAGCCTTCATGGAAGAAGAGATAACGCCTAAGAGCTTTATTTTGCATGACAAAAATGCAAAGCATGTTCATGTATTGATTTTTTGGTTTATTTTAGGAATCCATGTCACATGTCTTAGGGGTTCCCTTCTATCTCATGAGACAGGACTCCCAGAATACAAGTATCCTTTCTTTTCATCCTGTAACAACATCTCTAACAGATTCAGTTAATAACTGCAAAGGATTATATAAATAAGCTGAAAATTAGATAGTTTTCATTGCCAGAGACAGCCGAAGGTTTCCAAATTTTATGGGTTAAAAAAGCCAATAAATTCAACAGTCTTTTGAAGATGCTAGTATAATCCTTCCAAAACTGAAGAGAACAGATGACTCAGCCATATGGCTAAGTTCCACCAAAATTCTGTCTTGTAATCATAAAATATGATGTAATGCAGTTTGGTCCCAGGAGACCAAAGGCGTTAGACATATGTGGCACTCACAAGCACTGCCTGGATCCATCTGGCTAACTGTTTTAAAAAGGTATTATACAAATGAGCAGGGTTTTCTAGAAGACTCCAAGATAAACATTCTTAAGCCTTCTCTTGGAAAAGAAATGGGTATTGCTCTTAAAAGTTACATTAATGCACCAGCCATTATCATTACAAGCTAACTAAGTATAATGGACAAGTTGTTATGCCTTTCTGCAGCAATGCTGCTTTAAAAAATTTGCCTTTATAAACTTGAAAGCAACCTGTGGTTTATTATTACTTCACACTTAATAGCATGAAACTTCTTGGAAAAAGGAATTTAAAGGACTATTTGATAATCATTACCTTTTAAAATATCTGGGAAAGAGAAAAGAATGCACCTGAATTCAGAATATACCTCACTAAGTGGCAAAGGATATAATTTTCTGCATTATGTAAATGCTGAATGGAAAAAAGGTGATGCAAGGAGATCAGAGTAATCGACTGTAAGACAAAAAGTACTCTTCAATTCACTACTGAAATACGTGCAACAGATGCCATCAATACCTCGGTTATTGAGGTACTTACTTACCTCAAATATTTCACATAGTCCCTTGGAATTAATGGCAGCCATTCAGCACATTGTTATTACTCCGGTCCTCACCGGTTGTCATTTAGGTTCATTCAGGTTGCCATTTAAGAATATATGAAGAGATGCCTTAATTAAACATGTAATGTCTAAGTGTTATATAAAAACACCCTCCACTTTTCATTGTAGGTGGTTTAAATGCACCCACAACTCAAGCCAGGCTCTCAGAAAAATAAAAAGATTTTTGCATGAAAACTAAAGAAAAATGACAAGCAGGAATAGTTTTGTTTCTCATAGTGACAGAACTAGCAAGGAAAAAATCCTGGGGACTGACTGAGATGTAGTCTTTCTAAAAAACACCACATTACAATTACCCTCATGCTGTAACACCTTGCTGGGCAACACAGACCAAAGCCCCTCAGCCTGAGCACCTACAGAGTGTCCTTTTCGTCTAGTAGTACCTACACTTAACCACAAAACAAAGAAGTTTAGAAAGAAACTAAGTTTCAGCAGAAACTAAGCCAAGAGACCACACATGACAACAAGCAAATCCACGCTTCCCAAGTCCCAGTCCAATTCATATGAAATCAAAGTGTTAGGACATCAGGTAAGGCAAAAAGAAGAAATCAGAACAACTATAGACTATGTTCACCAATGTGCAGCATTGGTCTCTTTCTTTAAAATTGCATTAGGACTGGAAATGTTTCAGAAGGCAAAGCAACACTTGTATGGAGATCAAACAGGCTAAGGTACCTCAGTTAAACTAAGGCAAACACAAAAATGACAAAAAACACTGAAAAGGAGGAGGTGGGCAGGGATCAACTGTTACAGCACAGATAAGCGACCATCACGTGAAGGTGGAACCAGGCCAAAGTAAAATAGAAGATAGACAATACTGGACTTGTGGAAGTCCTTTCCAAGGATGCTGGAATATAGACAATAGGTTTATGTGGGTTCAGAGAGAGATGGACCAAACATTAGGCAGAAAGGTTCACTACAGGTTTGGAAAAGGGTTTCCACATGTGCAGGAAACTGCTTGAGCTGAAGCTACTAAGCAGCTAGGAAAGTATTAAGGAGAGGCATCGTACACGCTTGCTCAGTGCTTGCTCTTCCCTAGACGTGCCCCAACAGGCACTACTGGAAACAAAAGACTCTCACACTGAGTGTTCTGTCAGTAACAGAACAGAAATCTGTCCAGCTCCACTGGCTTTTTGTTCCACAGCTCCTATTCCCTCTCCTGCTCTGCAGAACAAACCCAGCAACATACTGCTTTCTGTACAGCCTGATAGGCACCAGGACCAAGTCAGGCTACAAACACTGCCCTAAGCCACTAGCTAACCACATGTGACAACACTGCTTTTCTCCTGTAGGGAGAGATGGAAAGTAGGAAATAAAAAACACAGAACTGCTACCTTCTTCAACTTCTACTGCTGCTGCTTCTTCATGTGTGCTTCACCAACATGCACAGTCCTAAGCAAGGAACTCCTGTGCTGCAACAACCTTCACAAAACAGGGCTGAACAGATCTCTCTGCTCTTTCTTGAATATCCCAAGACAATGAAGGAAAACAAGGCAGCAATCTTGAATTCGACATGTCAGCTCTGCATTACCAGACTAACATTTAACTGTGTTAGACAGCAGAGCAAAAATGGTTTAAAGCCACCAGATTTGGCTATGCTGCCTTATCCACTCAGGCAAAAACCTGGAATACTTTTGATCGTATGGTCTTTTCAGGACCACATTCCATTATCTTCTGGCAAGAGATTGTAATGGAAACGTGTGTCATGGGATGAAGTCGAAACCAAGGATAGGCTACAGCCACTACAGCCACACTGTAATTCATGGTTTGAATAAAAAACCTCAGCATGGATATAGAAGGTCATTCTGACATGGGCTGAGAACATATATTTACTGTGAAAGGATACAACTTCATCAAGAGATGGCAGACTCATTTCTTACGTTAAATATATTTTGTGCCATGCATATCCCATAATTGAATTATTTGTTGAACTCACCATTTTGAAAGCTAAATACCTTATTTATGTACCTAAATAAGGATTTGAAAAGGAAGCTTTCAAGAACCCCCATACTAGTAAAGGATATTTTTTGTAACTGTTGAATTATCAATCAGCACATTTCAGTTTTGTTTCATCATTCTAAAACTCTTCACATCACTAAGGGAAAAAAAAAATTAAGGACTTCTATTTGGAAAGCTCCACATAGTATTTCACAACAGTCCTGCAATTACTTCTGAGAAATCAGATTTTAAAGATTTTGGCCTGCTATGTTATTTGAATGGAAAGAGGCTGACAAGGCTAAGAAAGTGAAATCCTCCTGTTACTCTTCCAGAAGGAGTTGCAGTGAAGACACCACTATTAGCAAAATCTGGGAATAATATTTTTTTAGTGACCATGGAAATTACAGTGAAGTGTGAACAGACAATTCCTCCATAATCGCACCACAGAACATTGTTATCTGCTTGAGAAAAGAAGGCTCAAAATGCTCTTCAGCATCTCTCAAGAACTCTACAAGACTGAACGATTATGCAGTGGAAAGTGTTTCCTTAGGAATGAGGAAAGTTTTGGCACACGCTCTGCAACGTCACTATAAATTAAACCTCTGTGCTGCAGCTGTCCAAGGCTTTGTACTCAGTCCCTGACACAACACGCTGCCTCAGGCTGCTCGCTGAATGCCTGCCCAGCCACTGAACTGGTTTTATTGTGCTCCCCCTTGCAAAACCCGCTGTTACGCTCACTACAGCCTGGCCATCTCCAGTGCCACTTTCTTTTAGGCAAATGCTCATGACTGAACAAGATATCAAATCTTGGGCCAAGGCTTTGTGATTGCTTGATGGTTGGTTACCTACAGCCTCCATGGCATATTAAAAACAGCTTTTATGGAATAGCTTTTCACACTGTAAATTAAAGGAAAGAATCAAGTCATCAGGTATAAATGAGGGAAGGAGGATTCCATAATTCCAAATTTAGGTTTTTTTTTGGTATATTGTTTTGGTTTGCTTTTGTGTGGAGTTTTTTGAGTTATTTCGGGGGTCTTTGTTTTGTTTTGACTTGCTTTGTTTTTTAATGAAGGCAGCAAACATTCTGGCAAATGAGAAACATTCTGAGAATATTCCATTATTTAGAAATAGAGGTTTCGGATTAATATTGAGCTTCATGGGTAGCTAGCCACTTCCTTAGCTTTGTTTTATTTTAGAATGTGTCATTCTTTTATTTCTATGCCTATGCAAAAAGTTTTCCAAACATCTAATGTCAGACAGGAAAACTGAAGTGGAAAGTGGATGACAGCCAGTCTAACTGAGCTTTATCAACACAGTCCATACATCCTGACACACTATACATGTTCTAAGTTACCTCAAGCACTACAGCCAGGCATGCCACAGCTATTTGAAGAGATGTCACAATTTTGCAAACAGAAACTAAGGAATTTCATTGTAAAGTCAAAAATAACATACCATGTTGTTTATGATCCATATGCTATTTGAATGAGGTTAGAACACACAATAAAAAAGGCAATAAAAATGATGCCTGCACATAAGTAGAACTAGAAAAGTTAGGTGCTGTACTGCAAAATTTTTATTACTTCTAAGCCATCAAAAATGACTATGTTTAAGAAGTAAATTATTAGCTTGCAAAACTCCAGGCTTCATTATGTATTCTTTTGTTTACACATGCACTTCCCACCAAACCAAATTGATACTGCTTTACAGCTGGCTGAAAGAGCAATCACTGTGGAGACAAGCACGGGAAGGATTTATGCCCAACCCAAGAAGTTAACCACTTTTCAAGACATGGTCTCTTCTGACCTTGGCAGCTTGGAAGTGAATTCTGAACACTTTCAGAGAGGTGGCAGAGCCTGTCTCACATGGATGATCTCTACAGAAAGCACTGGACCGAAAACAGAGATCTAATTACTGGTACTCAATAAAAAACAATGTTTCTTGCTATTGCACCAACACAGCCACATTCTAGATGCAGCTACTGAGTTATGTCCGGAAAAGCCTGGTTACCCTGGAGATCATTCCCAGACAGCTCTGGCAGAACTCACAACATGTAATTTACCAAAATTTTTCTGCCTTTTGTATACAGTCAGTCAATTTCCATGTGCTTGAACAAAACACAAGGACACCAAACGAAAGAACCACCAAATTAGTTCATACTTCAGCTACTCTCTCAGCATAGCTAGAATGTCAACATGAAGTAAAGGAGAAAATAATTGTGTCCAGATCCTACTCTGTAGGTGAGTATTAATGCCATGATGTGATAGAAGGCTTCTGTACACACAAGGAGTTTTGTTTGTCTGCTTTTCTTAGGGACTGTACAGACAGCAAGAAGGCGGTATACCAAAATTATTAATTTCAGTAGCTTTTCTTCCAACCAAATGTAGAAAATATACCAATTATTTCATTGGTTCAATAGAATCTCTAGGATGGAGGATTGGTATATTGGGACATATGCTGGAACAAATACTCATCTTTACTTTCAAAATAACAAAACAGCAGACTCATCTTGAAATTGCCCCTTCTAAAGTGAGCCTAAAATAATTTGTATCTGGGAAAAAAACTGTGGAGTCCTGCAATAAACACAGTCACAGAAGAACTAGAAGTATCTATGTAAACAAGAGTTCAATGCATCTGTGATGATGCACAGTATTCAAGAATACTTTTGTTCTGTTTCTGAATCATAAAAGGGCATTTCTTGCACCAACAGCTGAAAAAAAAAGAGCAAAGAATCTATTAAAATAGTACAATTGTATCTGATTTGCATGATCAAGCATTTCAGTTTCCTTAACTGTTTAGGTGGGAGGATGGGGAACATTATCCAGCAACCTTTTCCACAGTAACCAGACAGAGCTGCATGCTCTGTATTTACCTGTGTTCCACACAGCTGTGTTAGCTGGTCTTCAGCATGGCAAAAAGATTAACTCTTTGCGAACTATTCACTTCACAGCCAATCTATGAACATAGATGGGGGAAAGAAAAAGTTTATAACCACTGAATTTAAAAAAAAGGGACATGTATTTTGAAAACTGACTTAGGAAATGTGAACCCAATTTTCTCCCATTATTAAGGCACATGCACATCTAAGGGATAATCAATAAGGCAGAGTAACATGGCCAAAAAAAGCTGCAGGCTGGTCACAACAAGAAAAATATTGTATGTTTAGAATTCATTGCATTGATTTTACAATTTCCTTCTATTTTAGCATTTCTTCAGAACAGACACATAAATCCATATTTAAGTTTCTGCCTTTTCTTACTGCATCTGTGCAGCTTACCTACTCACATCAAAACACATGCAATACTTGAATTTTTTTTCTTTTTTTAAAAAAAAGGCATGTTTATCACCAAATTGTCAGAAGTGAATTCCTGCATAAATCAAGCTCCAGGAAAACAGACAGCCCCACCACCTTGCTTTAATTCTGTACACAGTGTTGTCAAACAGGACTTCTAGATCCCTTCAGCAGAGACATGTTCCTTATTATGTTAGCACTTGTAACACCCTCCTGCTCTGTAAGACTGCCTGAGGAGCTACGAGTGATCCGTGCTGTCTCCACTGCCCTACTGACACACAGAATTCAGGCAGTGGATATGCTTTTGCAGAAAAGCAAAACCTGACGTTCCTCTTCTCTCAGAAAGTCAAGCAGACGTTTCCAGAACTCCGCCAAAGTTAAGCCACCGTCATAGCTTAAGCTCTTTAGCTACTTGCTCCCAAGTTAGCTCACCAACTCTCAACTCTTAGGTTTTATCAAAGTACAACAGAATTGATACCTTACTTACCACTGCAAGTCTCATGCTGTTCAGTCCCTGAGCTACAAAAATCTGCAACCATACCATACTAAAAAAAAACTCTCACTAGGTAAATGCTCCTCTTCTGCTCAGAGAAGACCCAGGGAAGTAGTGAGCAAGAGATAACACCAGGGGCCGAAGTTAACCCACTCAACAGCACACACAACTTGCAGACAACATGCTTGACAGGGTGTGAAGAATGTCAAGTGTTTACAGAGGAAAACATTGGTTGCAGAAGGTTCCACTTCCCATAGGCCAAACTATCAAGGCTAAGCAAGACAGTCACTTATCTTTGCATATTACACATAATTACAGACCTATTTTTAGACTTGCAAGGTGTATTTTCTCTCCACCATCTAAGCACTGTGAAGTTGTACACAAAAATGGCTTTTTATTCATGACTTACATTCCAAACCTCAAACAGGCATCAAGTTTTTCTCAAGATAAAAATAGTTTTAAAATTCTTTCTGGTTTTAATTTCTTTCGGTGAGAATGCTCTAAGTAACAGAGGGTTGGGAATGGAACATATTTCTGTTCATATTTTCTGAGTTAGCCTTTCCCCTTCACCCTGAACTTTCACTTCCTTGCAGACGTTCATGCCTGTTGAAAATGAAAATGTCTACATTGCAGGATGGGCCATTATAATTCAACACATGCTGTTCAGGAGGAGAAAAACCACGGTTTTGAAACAGCACTGTTACAGGTCAGGAATGTAAAGCAGAGTTCATATTTCAGATTACAATGGGAGCCAGAGCTTTTTCCTACAAACCCAACCCAGCTTACAAGCAATGAAGGAAAAAGAGATCTGTGCAGTTAGGTCTTTGCAGAGTCCTGCATCAGGTCACTGACTGCTTGTGTTTTACAAAGGGCAGCATCGCAAAATCCTGGTTTTACCACTGAATGCAAGTTTTCAAGGTTTGGTTTTTGAACACACTTTCCTGCTGCAGTCTTTGCTCTGCACAGATGACTCAATGGACAATCTCTTGCTTGGTATCCTTCCAGAGTATTCCAGGCTCACAAAACAACTGCACTATTGAAACACCACTAGTAGAAACAGCACAGCACAAATGAGGTGGTATCACAACTATGTATTATATTCCTCAGAGCTATGAAGGCTGTGGTTTGATGCGTTTTGCTACAAGTCCCAACAACTCTCCACAGAAGAGGGCAAAAATCTTATTGTCTCAATAAACTAATCCCACTGTTTAGTGGAAACAATGCTTTTTTGCACTTAAATTCATGCGTGTGCTTAAGAGAGAAAGACTATTAAATTTCATCTGTGTGTTATCAGATGTGTCAATATCCTACAGTGGAGCATCTTGCTTGCTGGTCTCAGAAGATAGAGGGGAAGCCAAGCAAAGCCAAATAAGACCATGAAGAGTTCATTCTCCCAGAAAGAGCATCTGTGGAGCAGCTCCCAAGCTCCACTGAACCTGTGTTGCAGAACTTGTCCACCCCTCACTTGCATCTTGTCTGAGATGAAAGAACCTATCAGACATATTTGATATCACAGTAACCCATTTTTACTGTTCACTAGACTACAGCATCTTTCCCAGGTGACAGGCTCATGGGAAGAGCTCCTGAGAAAGCTGTATGTATCTGTCATACAGAAGATGCAGATTTTGCATGAAAATTATTTCATGACCCAGTTTTTAGGCAACATCTCCTGAAGAAAGGCATCTCAATAGCTTCCTCCCCTAAAACCTCTGCTACCGTGACAGAATGGAGGAGGCAGCAGCCTGGACAGAGCAGGCACCAGGCAGACAGCATTCCTGCACATGCATTCTCACAGACGTGTGAGAGCCAATAACCTCTGAAAGGTGAAGCTGGAAAATTTGTATCATATAACAAAGCACAATTATGACATGACAAAATACCTTTTTCTCTTTCATTTCTTGTCTGAATAAACAGTATAAAAGTAGCAAGAAACAGGATGCAAGTTCAATCAATAAAGTTCTCAAAATATCGACAGTGACAAAATATGACTCTTCTTTGACAAGAGGTTACACCTGTCACCTATAACATACATGATCTTATGAACATAACATCCCAGATATCAGGTAGGAAATAAAATATTTTAATGTCATAAAAGGAAGAAGTCTCCTTATTTTATTAGGAACAGTGCAGGCAGACGAGTGTCAGAGTTCAGTTTATCCTAACATTTCAGTCAGGGTTGAAAGTGCCATTGCACAAAGCACTAGAGAAAAAAACCTAACCTTAATTATTCTCAAATTGCAAGGATAGTCACATGCTTGATGAAATAAAGAGTCTCCAGAACAGCCACGTTAGGTAGCTTTAATTAAATAAACTCAGTGCAACACTACTTTCATAATTCCAACTATTTTACAGAGTTGAATCAGATCTCCTAATGAGTTCATGTAGCACAGGAAGAAATCCCTACACTTGAATATAAATTATCAGCTTTAGAAACAGGTCCCAGCTGGTAGCTTTCCCTTAGCACTACTTTGTGACCAACAGAAACATTCATCCCTTGATAAAGCTGTTTTTAGCAAAATCAGCAATACAGGTTTGAGGGTCCTGTTCGTGTTCTGGAATTGCTTCTCCAGAAACAAAATTTAATTTGGTGCCATTTCGTCTGCCTCCCCAACCCCCTAGAGATTTATGCAATCATTCTATACCAGAATACCTACTCCAAGATCACCAAAAGCTGGAAAGCAGTCTCCAGGATAAATACGCTCATGCAAGTTTTATGAAAAACTGATTATATTGACAAGAACAATACTGTGCTTCCACCAAAGGCTGCAGCATGAGCCTAGCTATTGTGTTTGATTCGTCAAATGCCAAAGCACTACCTGCAATAACTGCATTAGTAACGTGGAACAGCCCAGCATCGCCGTGTGACGCCTGGCAGGCACATGGTGGGCCCTGGAGAGAGTGATGGGAGAGAGCTGCCTCTGCACAGATGTCAGAGAAAGAGCAGAAAAGGCAGACACTGAAGGCCAGAGTGGGAAAACCACAGGAACAGTGATAAAGTGCAGAACAAAAAAAAACATGCAGGGAGGCCACGCCTCACTAGTTCTGCTTCTGACAAAGGACACAGTGAAATCTAAGGAATCTAAGATTGATTCTGCCCAATCCCAAGAAAAACTGTGAATGCTCTTAAAATGTTTCCTAAATGGGTCACTTTACTTTCTTACAGCTTCTGCATGGTATGTGGTCATAGTTGCAACATAAATCAGGGAGACTTGTTTTGCTCAGAAAGGAGATTTAAATTAGGGGATCAAGAAGTAATGCAGGAGAGATCACAAACAGAACGTGTTTGGTACTTTTTAACACCAGAGGCAGCAACTCCAACCCTCATTTTGCATACAAAAAAAATTAGTTGATTTAGTCCCTTAAAAGCACTCTCTGTATTGAGTCACTGAGGAGGGAGAACTGCATGAACACTACGCTGCTTTCCACTGCTGGAAATAAGATTCTCTGTCATTCTCATCAGCTGAAATTGCATTCTCCCCAAAAACTGCTGTGCATGGCAGCCCTGACAAGCTTACATACTAAAAGACTGAGACAGTTAAGCATTAAGTAAGAGAGCACAAATTAACATCAACTGCTGATTTTCCCCACCACTGCTTTCTTGTAACAAAGACTAAAGGCATTGTAATTAACTTTCCTCATGAAATGCTACGTTCTAAAGTTGAGCCTAATTAGATGCAATATAATTCTTGCCAGAAACAGATAATATGTGTCTTTCATCGACTTGGGTGATTGGAATTTATTAAAGTTCGGCATGTCTGCATAGCACAAATCACATTTTACCCGCTGCTCCACAAACAAGCACAGAGTCTCTTTTAAGGTAAGATCATCTTCATTTGGTACTTTATAAGTGGGAAATCTGGCTTTTATTTTAGAATGAGACCTCACAAAAGAAGAACCCCTCAAACTGGAAAGGCAAGAAGGGAAGATAAAAATAACCGCTCTAAGCATAGCAAGATCCTGGCCTAGTACGAGCTTTCTGTGGTACAGACAGACGCACAATAAGCTTGCAGGGAACAGCACAGGGATGTGGAAAGAGGGAAGAAGGCACGGCTTAGCAGCAATGCTTTTCATTATAGCAGTAACAACAACTAAGATATGTTGGTAAGCACAATGCCTCAAGGGCAGAGTGAAAAATCCACATGAAGAAACGCCAAAAAGATCCTCAAAGCTGCAGGAGGACAATGGACACCCATGCTCATGGTAACCCACTCCCAAGTTGGTGTCTTCTGAAGTTAGTTTAGCTTGAAATACTTTTGAACTCCACCCACTATTAGCTGAAGAGAAAACAAGGAACAGAACATGGATGATGATGATTCATGTCAGTGCAAGCTTCTATTTTTCTATTTCAAATACAACTCAGACTCCATGTCAATAGACATAGATTCTCTTTTCCTCTGGTTTTTCTGTTTGTTTTGCTTCCAATGAAGAAGTTTTCTCCAGGGCTCAGTAATAGCAGGCAATCTCAAATGTCTTAACTCTTTTCCCAAAAAGGGAGACTGAAGTGACCCATGCAGGAAACAAGTAAAGATCCAACAACGGTCTCAAGCTGACTTTGTCAGAGTACTCCTGAAGTAGAAAGAAAAATGGCAGACTGTCTCTCTTGGTGTCTTCACATATCAAAAGATACCAGGAACAAACAGAAAACTGACCAGAACAAATAGAAAACTGACCAGAAATGCAGGGTGAGTAAGGAGTGTAACACTAGAAGATCTATAATTTTGTGTCTTGCCTTTCAACCCCAAGCTGCAACAATTCACACATTTTATAAGGATTAATTGCATGGAAAAACCAATTAAGTCTAGAATTACAAATGTCAGAAAGACTAGAGAAGACCCTCTAATTACATTATAAGCTCCTGTCCCCATATTTAATAAGTTACAGTATTCAGTAGTCATGGTTTTGATCTCATGTAGCAGGCACTCAGTCCAAGTTGTAGATTCTTAGAATACTACATGCCTTCTACACAACCATTCAGTGTTAATTATTGTTATGGGTGATGGATTTCATAACCAGAGCTCCTAGTCCTCTTTAATAATTACTGTTGTGCAAATATTTCTGACTTCTGCAAACACTGTTACAAGAGATCGCCTAATCCAGGTGGTTAACAAAGCTGAACCCTGGAAAGCCAAATCACTGTATCTAGAAGCTACAGCTGCATATTCCTATTAGGAAAGGAGCTGGAGATTAATTTAAACTCCTGGTCATGTACCAACACTATTGCTCATCTTACCTAGTTTTGTCATACTTTAGACATCCTAGGTTGATCCAAGTTTGAAGGAGCTCAGGATAATGCCTGATGTGACAATTTAAGGACATTTTAAGATCAGCAATATGTTACTTTTGAAATTTACACTGAAGTGCATGTGTTTGAAATTACTCATGAAGACACAAGAGTATAAAAAATCCACATCATACACACTCTCTGTGAAGGTATTTAGCACATTTCTGGTCTAGCCCTGCATGTTCATTGTGGCAGCACTCTGGTAAACACTGAAATATTTTCAAGATTTGCCTTATTAACCAACCACCAAAGGCACCCCTAGAATCAGACAGGTCAGGTAGAAAAAGATCTATGAGCTTTTAGACCACAAAACAGGTGTTAGGAGAGCCTTCACTGCTTTTCAAAGCCTCAGAAAGTGGTGACTTACTCTAAAGCAAGCAACCTTCCCCAAAGAGGAAGGGACTTACCTCACCCTATGAATAGCAGGAAGTCCAAGTTCATGCTGTGTACAGATCACTGCATCTCCACACAGAGTAGAACAAGCTACTTCCCCCAGAGCTCTTTGAAGTATCTACTTCCAAAATTTTCATTTCTACAAGGTGTTATTTAACTGGATATTCTAGGTGACAAGCAAAACCAGCAAAGAGATATAAACAGTCTTTAAATATTTCAGTTAGTGTATAAAAACACTTAAATCTGGATTTGGGTTTTTGATGGGGTTTTTTTGTTTTGGTTTGGATTTTTGGGTTTTTTGGGGATGGGGGATTGATAGTTTGGAAGTGCACAGATTTGGCAATATGTACGTTTTTTTCCAAATCTCTATACTTCGACTAGAAGACAAAAAGAAAAAAAGGCTGCTTTGAAGAAAATCTACCTAGAAACAGAAGAATTAAAATTCAAGAAATAAAGTTAATAAATGGGGATGGTACTGCATAAAATTCACATGCAAATTTCTGAAAACAGTGTTAATAACTGGAAATTGTGATGAATATTCTTTTCACATGAACAGTGTCAATGGGATAGCACACCTACTACTTCTAACAGATCAGAAATGTACATAGCAAGATCTCTGTTTCACCACATTTGGTCTGTCTACAGTTGTATTTAGAATCCAGACAGTTTTCTTCTTCAAAATGCAGGCAAAGGAACTTGGGTGATGTAACTTAAGAACACAATGAAACCTGCCCCTATACTCAACCCAGAAATGCTCACAGCAGCTGAAGCATGCAATGTGAAATAAAGCTGGTTAAGAAAAGACAAGGGAATTGGTTACGGAATAAGGGCTTCTTGGCATTCCTTTAAACCATTTCCTGTTCACCCTTGTGGAGTGTAATATAACCCTAAGAAAATATATCTGACCTCACTCCTTTCAGCTGCATTAAAAAGGTTTTATAAGCAATTTAAATATCAGATTGCACATTCGTAACAGAAAGGAAAGAGGTTATACATATTATTGCCTTCATCTTCCACTAAGACAAGTTGGGGGAGTTTTTCTTGGTTTTGTTATTTTTTTAAATTTAATGAGAACTTTTGATTTTCTCTGGGAGACGAGGTCAACAGACTAGGGCACTTCCTGTCTGCAGCAATGTCGTGTGCTTATGCAGACATGAGTCTTCTGACAAACAACTGATTTATTTCAAAGAGGGGGTCACTACAATCATGGAATATAGCAAGATCACATTCTTTCCTGCTTGTTTTGCTTAATCACTACAGATTACTCAAACATACTTGGAAAGAAGATGCATTTCAGCTGTGTGTGAAAACTGACAATTCATCCAAAATCACACACACTGAAAGCAGGAGGAGACATGTTCTAGGTCAGAGCATGATCATGCATTGACAAAAACTGTGAGTAATCCTACAACTGAACTACTAAAATGTGGTCCTACAAAGTCCTTAGCACCTTCTCACCACAAACACAGGTCTCAGCCTCTCAGGAAAGATCATTAAAGGAGACTATCATCAGGGACATTTACAGCTTCCATATTTAAAGTCATTCCTCTGAATCTTACTGCTGGAACCCTCATGTAGTCCTATTACACACATTTGGGACAATGCCCAGCAAGTGCTCAGCAAAGCAGGTCTGATCTCTAGCAGTGTGCAACACAAACTACCCACTGATTTTAAACAGGGGGAAACTCAAGAGATGGAATTTTTCTTCATCACCATGGCCAGCTGACATACCAAAGTCAGAACAGTCTGATGAGACCTAAGCTGTATGGAACTAAAAAGTTGTTAGTCTGGGTATGGTAGAAGCTGCTTGTCTCTCCTTAAGGAGAATTTACACAGTCCCCATGTTTCCACAGTATTTGAGCACCACAGAATTACTATTATATCCACAACAATTACCCCATTCAAATATTTTTTCCACACCTTTTCCTTATTTTTAAGGTGCAGAAGTGGAATAATAAGCCTCTGCACAAGGCTGCAAAAAATCACATTGAAAGAGGAGAGGTTGAGCCTTTTTTCCAATCTGCCAACCTTTCCTTCCTTTACTGCTCTGCATCGGCAGTTCTCATGATTTTTAACTAGCATCTCAAATAAATTCCAGTGGCAAGATTTACAGTGTCCATTTCATCCCCCCATCCCCCCAGTGAGATTGTACTAAGTTTGTTTACAGCCACCTTCAGTACATGTACCACAGACAAGGATGTTTTTCCTGTGTCAAAGGATGCAATTTTCTAATTGAGTTTGCCTTGTGTGCAGAGCCAAGCACAATTCATAAAACTGAAGATACTGAGCACTGCTGAGGTAATTTACAGGCCAGTAGAGAGTGGGAGGAAGGGAACTAAACATCAGAAAAACTATAAGCGTTTAAAACAGAAACATAAATTTAAGAAAATTAAAATTCTGCCCCAGCCACAGTTATTAAATCTACAGGAGTTACCCAGAAGACACGAGTAGAAAATGAGTGGAAGAATTGCTACTGCCAGAGAGCAGGAAGATATTTGTCATTAAGTAATATTTATGCACAATTTCTAGATAACAGGCTTTTTTCTTGTTAGCTTATAGGCAGACACAGCCACAGCCACCAGTGCAGCAAACAGGTAACTTAGCATATCAAGAATAAATCATAAAGTGACTCAATCTTCACCTAAAAGTATCATGATACTTTGGGTTTAGAAGTGGGAGGAAGCAGATTATAAATTTAAATTCCAGGCATGGAAACTCCCTTGTACAGAGTTCTAAGGCATAGTAATTACATTCTTATGCTAGCAGAAGAAATACATTAAAAATGACAAGTACATTACATCTAGAAGTTAATTTGCAAAGCTCACCTTCCTGGTCTCTGAAGAACATTTACTTCATGTTCTTCCATTTTGCATCACAAATTCTCAAACTGGACTGGGTTGAATTCTCTTCAACATTGCATGGCTAAATGACACAGCTAGTGTCTATTTTACAGGGTGGAACAGCAGCCACATTTGCTCATTTGCCCAAAACTATGCAAAGATACAGTGAATGAGAAGTGTCTAGACAGAAGCTTCTGTGGCCAGAAGAATGTCCTATGCTCCCCCCAGCAAACCTAAACTAAAGGAAGAAAGTAATAAAGAAACTTTGGTGTTTATCACCTCATGTGTAATGACTGAGCAAACATCACACATACAAATGAGATGAAAACATACCATACATGATCCCAAAATCCCAAGCAATTTAACAGAAACCAGTGGTCACCCTTCAACAGAAGAAACTTACCTATAGACATTTTCCCCAAATGCTGCTCATTTCATTCCACCCCGTCCACTATATCACAGTGTAGAAAACAATACAAATTAACATAAATTATTTTTTCCTTAAATGACCCTCTCAGGGAAGCAAAATTACTCACAAACATAAAAAAACCCAACAGCCTACATCTGACCTCATGCATCTTACCATCATCTGAGTAAACAGAGATAGCTGCACTGCATCACCGCTGGAAATTTTCAAGAACTTTTTGCTGTGACATTAATCTGAGCTAACGTTCCTCACAAACACATGGAAACACAACCTTCCTCCTGAGTGCACAACATGCTAAATAACCAGCACAGCAATCCAGCTGAAGCGAGACCTGGCTTGTACACAAGGAACCTACACTAACAAAACCAAAACACACTGAGCAACTCCAAGTTTACAAGCAAACAACATATGCATTAAGAAGTGGTATCCACTGCTGGAAAAAAAACTGCTGCCCAATATGAAGCCTAGGGCAGCTTCTTACACTGCAGCCCTTCACATGCAACACCAGGGCCACAGGGATGCACACCTGCTGCCTGCTGCTTTTATCACACTTTGACACAGGACTGGAGACAGCTGTGAGACAAATCCAGCAAAATTAGACAGCAACAGTCTGTCTGTACCAAGTAGGACAGGAATACAACTGGGTGGTCAAAATGAAATCCAAAAGAATCCCATCCTTAAGTATGCTGTTACTGTGCCAGTAACACACTCCAAGATAACTTTGAACTTGTAGTCTTTCTCAACAACTAAGGCATAAGCATGTAGTATACTGCTCAGGTTCCATTAGCCACAGTGAAGGAATTAAATGAAAAAAACATTCTGTTTCTTCCCCTGATAAGCACATAGAAATAATGTCATCAACACATGGCCTCTCCCAAAGTGCTGCTCTCTAAACTGTAGGCATATGGCTCTGATGGACTGTTTGGTGGGTAAGAAATGCATGGCCACATCCAGGAGGCATTCATCAATGTCTTAATGTCCAGGTGGAGATCAGTGACAAGTAGTGTCCCCCAGGGGTCTGTACTGCGACCAGTACTCTCAGGGTCTCCATTTGTGACACAGCCAGAGTGATCCAGTGCACTCACCAAATTTACAGATGACACCATGTCAAGAGGCGTGCTTGACCTGATGCCATTCAGAGGGACCTAGACAAGCTCAAGAAGCAGGTCTGTGGGAACTCTGTGGGAACTTCACGAGGTTCAGAAGGCAAGGTGCTGGTGCTGCACCTGGGTAGGGACAAGCCCTGCTATCAGCACAGGCTGGGCAGGAACAGACCCAGAGCAGCCCTGCCCAGAAGGAGCTGGGGGTGCTGTGGGTGAGAGGCTGGACATGCCCCGGCCATGGCACTCACAGCCCAGAGAGCCAAACGTGTCCTGGGCTGCATCCAGAGCCCCTGGGCAGCAGGGGAGGGAGGGGATTCTGCCCCTCTGCTCTGCTCTGCTGAGACCCACCTGGAGCACTGCATCCAGAGCTGGGGTCCCTGCACAGGAGGGACAGGGACCTGCTGGAGATCAGAGGACTGGAGCACCTCTCCTTTGAGGACAAGCTGAGAGAGATGGGATTGCTCAGCCTGGAGAAGAGTAGGCTCCAGAACAGTTTTCTGTGGCCTTTTCATACTTTAAGGGGGCTCGTAAAGAATGATGGATAGGGACATTTTCTCCAGACCTGTGGCAATAAGACAAAGAGTAATGGTTTTAAACTAAAAGAGGGTAGACTGAAACTAGATGTAATGGGTTGCCATTGCTCCTGTCAAACAGAATCACACCATGTCATAAGAAATTTTGCCCCAAAAGAAAAATAGAAAGCTGAAGGAACAAAAACTCAACCTCATCAGGCCCCAAAAAGAAGATACTGTTGGATAACTTGCCAATCTAAGCATCTTCAATATCCAAGTGTATTTCAGTGCTACAGTGAGGGGAAATCCATCCCTCACTGGAGCCCACCATAGGCATCCATGGATCCAGCATTTTGGATTTAATTCTTGATTCAGTGCCCATCCAAGCAGACCAAAGTCTTTCTTCTGACTTCAAAGGGATTTGTTTCAGGCTCTGGATAAGCAGACAGAGTTGCTTATCCAGGTTACCCAAGTTGGCAAGATTCTTAAGAAGTTTCCACCACACACAGCAAAGAAGCAAAGATGAAAGAGAAGAGGTATGCGCCCATGAACTGAGCCACACAGGTATGTCAGGCACATACATACACATCAGCAACCACATCATTTGCAAATTTATTAAAATACCTTTGCTTTTATCATTGCAATCAAGTCAATGCAAGTATTCTGGATGGTTAGCTGTGTATTTCTATCTGAGACACACACATGCAGCCTATCTGGGGAATGAGAGTCCTCAGACAGCTATACAAGAGTAGATTCAACTGGTTTCAGATTATGTTTTGCTAATTATACTAATACCATCTCTCAAAATCCAAATAGTAGAAAGTAGCACTAGTGTCATGTCACTACTTAAAGAGTTTTCTGCCTCAAAATACTCAAGGTAAATATGGAGTCCACATAACAGCCTAAATATAGGAAGAGATAGTACCTGCAGTAACAATAAATGTGGATATAAACTGTGAGGCTAAGAAATTAAGACATCTTGAAGCTGTAGTTAGAAGACATTCCACTGTGATGGCTTTTGCCAGCTCAATGCTAATAGTACTTTTAAAAGCCTAAGGCTGTAGTTTGGTCCAGGTATTTAGGTCTTGAAGTTAGGCAAAACAGCTCATTAAACAGGTTTTCAGATGTCAGAACAACTACACAAGTCCACACTTCCCATTTCCTGGGAAGAATGGCCACTGACAAAGTGATTCTACTCTATGCTTTTGCTTCACAGATATCCAGAACATGTATGAGACATATATTCAGCACACCTCAAGTGTGGCAATGTGCAAGAAAGCAAAACAGGGCTTGACACGGCTCTAATGCTGGTTATTTACCTGGACTACACACAATCAGAACAGCTTCTTGAAGAACAGCACTGAACGCACTGCTGGAATAAGGTCTTTAATACACCTCTTTCAGTCTCTCTCACCTCTTAGCATTTGTTTGCTTGTATCACTCACAGTCTACCAAAATATAAGCACAGAATGAAAAGGCTCAAATCTGAAGTGTGTGAGTGTTATATTCACTAGATAATATTACAGCAGATATTCGCAGCAAACTGTCTACTAACAACAAAAGGCAAGACAAAAGCCTTCAAACACAAAGACTAGACTATTCCTCAAAATCCGCTCCTTCACATGAGTTTTAACAGAGAACTTCATATCAGATCATGCACAAGCAGTGCCAAAAAGGAAGAGGGGATATAGTGTACCACAGTAAGGACACACAGACTGCTCATTTATAATTTTTAAATTTATTTTACTTTATATTTAAATCTTACTAAAGATATACAAATAAATGAAAAAATTACGAATGTTTTTTTTTCCAAATCTTCCAAAGTTGTAAGGCCTTTGAACTTTTGTGCTCTCTTTAAAGGGACACAAAAGAAATGTTTCTAGACAAAAAGATTCCTTTCTTGTTACTAATAGATTCAAAAATACTAGTTTTTTCCAGTTTTTATATGCCAATTTGCCTTTCTTCTTCCTACTCACTCCCATTTAATAATGATGTTTAAGGAAATAACCATGTGTTTATTCAAAGTAAACTAACTCCAACCCAGGTATGTCTACTATAATTCCAAACACCACAGCACAGTTCTCGTTTAACCAATTCCCTCTCCTTTCTGTCTCAAACGTTCGGAGATGCTGCAGGCTCTTTACAGACTATCTGCAATTTATTTAGCCTTAAACACTTTTTCTACTTTCCCATCCAAAGACAGATGATCAACAGGCAATCCACAGCAACCCACTTGCTTCTTCTTACAGAACTGTTACCAAAATGGTAACTCTGACCGTTCAACTGTCCCTCCTTTCTCCCCCTTTTCAGCCATTCTTGCTTCCCTTCTGTTTTCCCATACTATTACTTGTCAGCCTTCACTTGTCTTCTCCATTACATCTTCTTTTCACCATTAAAAGAGATGCTGTATAACTTTTGGGCTGATATTGGCCCCCGCACAGAGGGCTCCTCACACCAGAATTACAGTTCACCTGAATAAAATAACTTTATATATATACTCTGAGGATATTTCTCAATATAGAAAACAATAATAAAGAAAACGATGGCAAGAGGTTAACACACAATAAAAGCAGAAATAAATACTGAAATAAAATTAAACTTCGGTAGTTCTTTTTCTAAATAATTGCATACAATGGTCAAACAACACTGCCATTTCACTTTTTTTTTGCCAGAAAGAACTTTGTATGTGGTGTTTTTTTGTCATAATTACCCTGAAATAAAGTATCTATGTACAAAGCAGATACCTCTCCTTTTTAGATTAATTGTAGCTTTCAGGGGATGGAGCAATTTAAGGGCTGTTTGTAGGAGATCCTGCTTTATTGCTTTCCAAGTTGTCCCACCAAGTTTTGCTCTCCCATACATTCAGTGCAGAACACATGAGAACACAGATTTTAATTTAATGACTCCCAGTAATCTTTCCATTACAAACTCCCAAGTAGCTTAGCTTTCCATACTTTAAAAACTGCTAAACGTAAACTCACTACTTCAAACATTTGGCATTAAAAAGAAATGCCAAGCCTTAATTAGCACAGTGACTAGATTAAGATTGAGATGTTACACTACAACATCCTGCCTTATCATTTTGAGATTTATGGAACAATAATTAAAGCAAAGGCCAAAAAGTAGAAATTTTCATTAGTACTGCAAACTTCTCAACACTCACGTAATAGTACAACAAATAGGCATTTCCAGAAATACCAGAAGTTAAAGCTGGTAACTGGAACTGGGGAATCCCAGCCTATCTTGGCTCTGCTTCTGACAAGAAGTACCTTTTCTGTTGAACTGCACAGTAAATTTTCAATCTTAAATGACATTCTACTATTTTAATTATTCAGCACTGAGGGTATTTGGAAACCAATTTCAATTCTAATCTTCTTGTCCATTCAACAAGATAGCAATTAGAAGAAAACTGGTCTCTGTCAAATTGCAGTATGTGTTTTTCAGATGAGCTTCAATAGTTAGAGAAAAGGGTCCCAAAACTTTTCAGCTTTTGCCTATAGATTCAAAACAGCGAAAAAAAATCCAAACCATCAGAGCCTTCACACAATATGCCTTTTCCAGAGTAAACAAGAACATGGTTAAAAGCCAATCTACCTGAACAAACCACTTACACACTTACATCATCCTAGTATCAAAGAGCTCGATACTTAAATATGTGTAGGTGCCTGAAAATGGTGACAAGGATCTTGTCATATTTAAGAAACAGGCAAAACATGTTTAGACAGGCCTAATCTTCACACATTTGAAAATCTACTTTGCCACTGTTTAAGATTCTAGACACTTTTGAAGTCAGGTCACAAACTGACATGTTACTACAGAAAGCACTCCAAACTCAAATATTAAAGGCCTACTAAGACATCAGCAGCTATATTTTTAATTGTATTTTTTCAAAATCTGCTTTTCTAAGCAGAAACTATGAAGAACTTCTGTCTTAACTGGGTAGAGACATTTGTTCTCCATTGTGTGAATAAACTGTGGACTGTGTATAAACAAATTCAGCTCTGAAGTGATAGTTCCTGGTATTACTATAGCAACTTTTTCAAGTGTAACATGTGATAAACTCTAGCAACAATTTAAATGGTCATCCTTTTAGGTGGTCAGCTTTTATCTGTTTAATGGTAGGTTTTGAGTTTGATAATGAGAAGCAAGAGATGAGGAGAGTAGAGAAAATACAGCTTCTCAGACATAAGAGACTTGTTGCTTTGTCAAGACATGATTGTGCTTTCTGTTGTCTACACATTCTTTAAGCATGCACATCCACTGCTTAGCTTCCAGTCTTGGCATTTGCTCCCACCCAGGCACCCTGTTCACAGAATCCCTGTCTACAAGCATCCTCCTATGACTACACATCATGCTTTGACAATAGTCATTTGTGACAGAGCGATAAATCTCATTCCTTCTCTCCAAATACACGTGTTCACATGGCAACAGTCACTCCTAGGAAGGATTTCACAGCAACTAAGTGTGTCAAGGACAAAGGATTCTCCAGTAAATGGAGCTGCCTTCACACACAGTAAATCAGGTGAAATACAGGAATACAGCAAAAGCATGAAGCGAGGAGTCTGTCTTCCATCTAAGAGTCATACTGTCATCTCTCAGTTGTGGACTGTATCAACATCCCTAAATATTTAAATTAGTAGCCTTATTTACTTGTGTGTTCCTGCAACTCCTTTGCTGGCATGCCCACCCTTGTGCTTTCTGCACCAATATTCTCAGGGTGTGATCTGACAATGGAACTAAACCAAGGAACAACTGGAGAAAGGGATGTCCTTTTGCTCCTCCTACTTCCACCACTCCTCCCAGGGATGACCCTACAGTAACAAAGAACAGAGAGCTACCCATCTGACATTCACCCCACAAAGTACTTTTCCATCATTTCTTGTCCTTGACCTGGCTCACTGCAGGGTCAGTTATCCTCAAAATGAGAAGAGCAGATATGAAAAAAGAGGGAGCAGGGACATCTTTTTCACAAGCATCAAGACTGGCGTAATTTGAGCATGAAAGCAAAGCCCTTCGTCAGAGACACCAAGAAATATATTTCAAATTAGCAGTTATTCTCAAATTCAACACCACAGAAAAGCCTAGAGAGCTTCAATACATCAGTGAAATTTCCTTATTGGTCTTCATTCTGGCATATAGTTTTATGTTATTTGCCCTACTGCTGAAGAGTTTGCAATTCCTGTTTCTCATGCACATCTTGACTGCTTACATCCTACTCTTCCCACACATTTTTTAATGCTGACAGTGAGGTTACAGACAAGGGTACTCTTCCTTACCCCAAGACATCTTCAGTTCTAAAATACAATACCTCAAAGATTATATTTTTTTAGAGAGGAATGAGAAATCCATCCCTTCTAATTCTTGCCTCTTCCCCAATCCAAGAGTAGTTAGCATATCTTATAAATTGAGATATAAATACAACCAACTAATTCCCATTAAAAAGACATCCTTTTTCTCCTCCTCAAAAACTGTAACAGGGAGTAGCTTCTGGAAACTAAAGAGAAGGATAATTTTCCTTGTTTATCTTGCGCAAAATATAGGACAGGTCCTGTTGGTTGCCTTGAATTATGCCCTTAAGGCTTGGCTTCAAAACAGAGAAAACCAGACTGTCATGGATTTAGACTGTTGTGACTCTTAGAGCTGCATATCTAAATTTTAGGCATCTGGAAAATCCTTTGTGGTCAACTAGTCTCCAGCCAGTAGACAGCAGCAGTATAAAACCAGCAATTACTATTGCTGAACTTCAGTTCAGACTGCCCCTGATTTTGGGGAGAGGAGCACACAAGTTATCAGGGCTAGATAAGTAAGGAATAAGTGAACCAGTGAAATTTATGACAGTGGCTGAACTCCTGCAGCAAGGTCTGGTTCCATTACACATCGCTGAGCCTTTGCTCTAGAGCAGCAGCCCAGCCAAGCAGCATAGAAGTGTGAATGAAGTCATCCTCATACATGGGCACACCTCACTTCCAAATGCGCTCGTGTATTAGCCAACAGACTGCTCTCATCACCCAAGCAGATGTCTATTAAAAGTTTTAGTGGTGTGGGTGAACTCAAAATAGCAATTGCTGCTGCTCCTTGCAACCAGAGCAACAATGTCTGACCACAGCACTCTAGCAGTTCTAAACTGAAAGGCAAGCTCAGAGGGATGGGACACCAGAGAGTTGTGATATCTTTATTTGTTGTGAAGTGGCACAAGACACTGTGCCACTGGCTGATTCAATCTGGTGACCAGAAAACCAAATACTGCACCCAAAATTAGAATATTTCTGGAATGTTCTAGATAGTCTAGAAAGCAAAGGCTGGTTTACATATTTAGCTTGCTTATAAGAGGCAGTCTTATAAGAAATACCTCTTGCTAAACTGAAGGAGCAAAGCATCCACCAGTGCTGCTGCAAGGATACCAATTCAGCAGCTGTACCAAATGCTAATCTACAGCTCAAAAGACTTCCTGAGCAGTAGCCAGCACATCTGTATCTGCAGGATACACCACAACAGCAACTCTACCTTCTTCTGCTACTGACGTGTGCTACAGGCTGGCTAAAGACACGTTACTCTAATGGTGTGCAGTGAGAGCACCACCTTTACATCAAAATACCCACTGAGTGCAGTGTGTAACTTTACTCCTGAACATCAAAACTTCTCAAGACACTTCATTTTCAAACCTAAGCATCTTCATCCAACAAGGCTGCCCCAGGACCCCATGCAAATCTGGTGATGACAAACAATACATCACTTCTTTCAAAAGGGCACAAAAACTTAGGATGAAGAATTCTTCACAGATGGTGAAGATCTGTTACAGATTCCACATGGTATCTGGAAAGTCAATTAAACACAAAGTTATCTATTTCACAGACTTCTTACTAGCAACACAAAAACTAGGAATGAGTAGTAGTAGTAATAGTAGTAGGAAGAGAAGGACAAGAACAGGACTAGACTATAGCAGTTCCACTGCTCCAAGGGAAATACTGCTTATTATACATGTCAAAGTTTGGATCTCCACCAAGGCTTCCACAACAAGCAAGAAAATGTCTCTCTAAATGCTGTTCTGGAGATTCTCCTGAGAACCTCCACATTTATGTCTTTCTTCCCCACTGCTCAAGTCTCATATCTACCCCTCCTATCACACTAGAACTGATAAACCACAGCTGCCCTAATTGCTCAGCTGGTTCATGTATTCTTGCTGACAAAGAAATCCTGCCACAGACTGGGGAGACATTACATTAAGTGTTCAAACAACACACTGATAAGAATGGTATTAGGCTTAGACAGAAATATGATTGGGTAGTAAAGTCCTTATGAGGATTAATCCTAAACCTGGAACAAAGTTCCAGTCAGGGCACCAGCACAATCTAACAGAAAACACTCCTGCAGGCCCCACAGATATGTATATGATTCAGCTATGGGGAGAAGCAGCTATGTGCAGAAGTTCTGCAGGCCCCACAGATATGTGTATGATTCAGCTATGGGGACCAAGGTAGTAAAATACTGTTAATTTGCACAACAAGATAATGGCTCTACAAATAGAAACAGCCTACTCCATACTGTACTCAGCTGCTGGCTTTGTGCTTTCTTCTCTGTAATTCATTAACCTACAAACTTATCAAGGTGGGAGTGAAGAACTTGTTTCCAGCATGAAAACCAACAGTCAAACTAAGTAAAAGTACTTACGTCACTCTTCCTGAACTTTGCTTTTAAGCTCTTCATGCTGATCACATTCAACCTTCCAAACCTTTGAGGAGCTTTTTATTCTTCTTCAATATCTATACAAAAAAGAAAGAAAGTAAGATTCCAACCTGATACCATTCGGTTCACTGGCAGGCAAGTCACAATTGAATTTGCATACCTCTATCACTCTTTGAGGATTTAGCCTTCAAGCTCTAAAAAAGATTAACAGCCACCTAAGGGAAACTTTCTAACTGTTTCTCTAAACTTAGAAGTAAGCCTAAATCTGACCGCCGAACAACAGAACAAACATTTACCAAAAACTAAGCAGTGTATCACGTTATACTAACTACATCTCCACATATTTAGATCACCAGCACATCCATACATGAGCAGATTCCTCTGATCATTGCCTATTTTAATATTATCATCAGGACAGCCATTTGTAATGTGGCAAAACCAAAATTAAACAAAGTCATTCATTAAAACTCCACCATCCCATCATCACGGGTCTACTGGATAGCAGAAGTACCACCATTATTCTATGCAGAAGTCTAACCACTAACCAAAATTGTACTTCAACAACTCAGGACACATACTAGGACAGCTCAAAACAATACAGCAGACAGAATTGCCTGAGCAAGAGAGAGGTTATTGCTGGAAGAATTGCTTTGGATTCTTCCCCGTAAGGGACTGTTATGTGGGTTTTTAAAAGCCTTAGCTGCTTGTAACTTGGCAGTGCACTATCACAGTCGTGTCCCCCCTTCCTCCCTTTCACATGAAGGAAAGCAGCAGTTGAACAAACACATAAAACTAACCTAACAGACAAGCTGCAAACTCTCACAAAGAAAAGTGAGCGTCTAGAACAAAGTTTCCTACAGAAAGCTTCAATGATACTGCAGGTTGCCAATCCAACATCATGGTGAACAGCACATTAAAGTAGCACGGCAATGCGCTTTTTCCTAGAGTGCAGCAGAGAATCTTAATGAGAGAGCAACATCTGGATTGGCAAAGGCACCTAGGCAAAAATGTCCCACACTTCTCGTTTTAGAGTACATTTACTGAAATAGCTAGTTGCTTTCATCTACAAGTTTTAACGGCTATAGAAATTATTTCTGAACGAACAGCTTAAAGTTAAGGATGTTCAGCTGTATAAACTTCCTCTCTCCACCCTAGAAAAAAAAGTAGAAAAGGTTTAACAAGTCTAGTCAGATAAATAAATAACTGAAATAGGGACTGAAGCATAAATTCAAATAGGTCATGCAGGGCCACTATGTTTCACATCAGTAGATTACAGCTTGATAACCTAAGATTCAGTTGTTTCATAAAAGTACATCTCATTATTAAAGGCAAGTTGCTCTGTTCTACATGGTGACTCTACTATGAGTTTTAAAAATCCAACTACACAGTACACTGTTAGTAGAATACATATGTATATGAATGCTTCTACAAAATACAACCCTAACTACCACTCAGGAACAGCAATCAGTTCTAAGTAAACATGTTATTTAGTTCAGCCCCATATTTATCTGACAGCCATTAAAGACAAACTCAAGTACATTTCTTAAAAAAAAACCCAAACAAAACAAAAATCCCATACACTACATACACACAAACACATTTCCTACAGGCTGCACCTCACCAGTAGGTAATCTGGATGGGGTCATTCCGTAAATTGTTAAAAAATCATTAAATTTAATTAAATTACTCTAAGTCTATTTAAGCAGTCATTTTCAAGCCATGTCAGATCTCTAACTGCATCCAGGTACATGAATAAGGTGTTTCATTCAAAATTCTTATCTTTAGTCACAAGAAGAATGGGTTTGTGGCATTTTGTTTAATTCTTTAGCAGGCAAAAAGAAAAAAGGAAAATAGTTTTTGCAGAACCTTTTCACTCCCTGACCTAGGTGATAAATTCTTAGCTTTTTCCTGGGTGAAATGGAGTATTTGTAAAATAGTAAAAAAACCAACCAAACAAACAAATCAAACAAAAAAATCTGAACAATTAAAAAGAAGGAATTATTTCAGATTGCTCTGAGAGACGCATGCCACTTTTTAAATTGCACAACAGCTGTCATAACCTGCACTGGAAAGGAGCCTGAACCTCAGCAAGACCCCAGTAATCTCCTAAATTATCCTCTAGTAACATCAAGGATGATGAGAACTGCAAATGCCAGGGTACAGACAAGACAAAACCATTACTCACCTTTACATACCACACCAGCAAAAAAAACCCCAAATCAAACAACCTCCAAACTTTTATGAAAAAAAAGAACAATGTAAACAAATTTTAAAGATGTGAAACATTATACAATAGCCCACAAAATCCAAAACTTAACAAGACTTTGTATTTTATAACTTAAATATACTTTGACTAAAAGAATTTAAATGTTTAATTGGACCAGTTAATGAAGTGTAAATAAATCCTGCGCACAGGGAATTGAAAACAAGAAATCTTTCCTCACATACAGATTGCCAAAGAATTGTCTGCTGTAGGCAGTCCTTCCCCTTCCCACTCCCTCAGCATTTTTGGCTCATATGGACAAAAGATTTATCATAGCTCCCAAGAAAGACAAAGTGCTCAACTACACGGCTGTGAGAGATGAAAACTCCTTGTAGGTACACAGAGCAGCTGCAAAGCTGGAGCCTCTTCTCAGAGGAACCTGTAGGAGGGTCTAATTAACAAGTTTTGCAAGCACTCCTAATACATTACTCTCCCTCTTGTGAGAAAGGAAGAAGCACGTTTTATACAATGAATGTGAAACTCAAATCCACAGCTTAATTAAAAAAGCATGCTCAAGGACACAAAACCAGCATTCCCGAGTTTAGTGCGTTTTTCACATCTGTATTTTTTCCATACAATGTAGTTAAACACAAACATTAAGATTACAGTTTGTGCATCACAATGCCCATAATCCTTCAACTGTAGGGATAAAAATGCATGAAGTGGGTAGGGCTGCCTTTTCTTGTCACTGTTTAAAGGAGGAATTCCCCTCTCAAAGGGTGTAATGATTGGAACTGATGCAAAAGGAGGTCAACATCCTGATTCGGCAGTGCTTTATGACAACTGTTCATTTGCCAGAGGGGGGATAAAGGAAGCACCATTAAAATTACCCTCCTGTTTTACAAGATAGGAAGTGACTACTAGAAATTCACCAGGGAGCATCAAGACACTTCAAAACAATATTTCTGCAATGAATCACAGGTATTAACAAGAAGCAATCTCTACTAATAGTGGCATTTCTCCGCTTTCAGAACAAATGTGGTAATAAATACTGAGTGCTGTCATTTTATAGCTGCAGCAAGTTAGCAGCAGATAAGTGCTTAACTCCAGGGATTCTCAACAGCTGATGCTGATCACGTGCTTTTAACCATTAGCTCCAAAATTAAAACATCTAGTCCTCTATCTCATCTTCCTTTAGTTTAATGTCAAGAAAAGCCCTGAGGAACACAAGCCACAAAAAACATCTTTAGGTAGGTGGTAAACCTATCTAGCTAAAGCAAGAGACATTGAAGTGGTGGTAATCTTTGGCCTCAATAATTTCATTGTAACTGTGTTTTAATACACAATACAATCTTTAGGTTTAAATGTAGGAAGCAGATTACGATAATCTCTCCTGCCGATTTATAGAGAGATTTGTGCAAACCACAGCAAACAACAATACAGAGGTTTTTTTCCTTTCATTCAATTGTATTAAAATCAGAGCAAGGCCTTTTAAGCAATGTTAAAATTAATTCCTTGAGGGGGACAGAATCCAGTGATGCAACAAGGGAAAGACTTAGTTTCCCAAAGCAAAACTGGAAGTTTACAGTAAAACCATATATTATGCACACCGTTCATGCTAATGAGCAACTCCTCACTGATAAGTGCTGAATTCAATTAATTTAGGTCTCAAAAATCTCATACTTCTTTCAGAACACCCTGAGAAGCCTCCATCTCATAGAGAGCTCTTTCGCAGAGAAGCATGGCTAATGTTTCAACTAATTTCCTTTTCCTCTCCCAAAAACACTTCAAAAAACTTTTTTAACCTTGAAAGATTTACAGACACTAGGCAAGATCTGGCAACACACATGGAGGTGTGGGGGAAATGAAAAAGGGGTCTGAAGTGTGGAAGAGTACTCCGGCTGCTGGCTATACACTTACAACCTCTTTTGTGTGACTACACCTACTCTCACAGTGAAAATAAGGGGCCCCTGAAGCATCTTCCCCCAAAGCACATCATTTACCCTCTGGATGATCACTTTCTAAACCACAAGCCCAGCTCTGACCCAGAAGCACAGCCCAGCAGCAGCCAGTACTGCAAAGCAGCCAGAGGCATCAACACTAATGCATCCCTTCTGCTGATCACTTTCAGTATCCAACTTCATAAATGCTTCACATCCCTGAGCTTCCCTGCCCTAGCCTCCAACACCAAGCATGTGCTCCAGCCCAGGCTGCTCTTTAACACTGCCAAAGTCACAGTACTGCCTGGAGGCATTAGCCATTGCTCAGCCTCTTTGGCTGCTCTGACATAAATGCAGCAAGCCCACTCTGTCCTAAAAAGAAATCCACCCAACACTCCATCTCCCCTGACTACTTCCTATTTCCATCCAGCTAAGCATATTCTTCCATTTCTCAGGCCAAATCAGAGAAGCATGTATGAGACCAAAAGCTAAAGGAATATTTCCCCTCTCTTTATCATCACAACTCAGTTTTTCCATCATGAGTAACCCGCCCTCCTATCATAGGAAAAGTCAAATGGAACAGAATTTTACAAACTCAGTGTTACCTATAAAGACAAATAATGCTTGGCTTGGTTAATCTACTATTACTTACTAATGAAAACATACTGAAAAATGCACTGAAAAACCCAAGCACTACACAAGAGTGGGAGTGATTTATATACAGTTAATCCCACTCTAAACAGAATCAGACATCAGAGATAGCAAGGGCCTTGGGTAACCTAGTGCATTCCCTCTATCTGCTCACAAATCACTGGCAAGGATGTGCTGAACTACACAAATTTAAGCATCTGAGCCCAGAAGTTAGAGCGCTGTAGATGTTGCAACACTAACAAATGTACAGCTATCTCCCCTCTCTCCAGGACACTTTGTATCAACTCTTTACTCTTCCTTTGGTATTCAGAATTCGCAAAGGTTGAATTCTCTTTTAATGGACTCAGCTGAAGCAGTACCAGCCTCTGAGGATGCCATACAGCCAACAGAAACCCAGGCAAGATGGTCAGTCTGGGAGTATGTCCAGTTTGTTTAAACAATGTATTCAAACGCACTTCTAGACAGCAAGAAGAAAGCTAGCGTCAAAAAGGCCTTACACACAATGATCAGGAGCCAGGTAGAGAAAAATCAAAATGTGACAATTCTCTGATTTGTTTACTTGGCATATTAGACAGGACTCTGCACAAAATTCTAACTCAAGTCCAGGTAAATTTGTTGTTCACTCCTTACATACAATTTTATTCCAGTGCCACTCCCATTCTTTTGTCTGGAAGTGTCTACCAACACACACCAGGCGCAACAAAAGAAAGAAGACTTGTTGCTTGAACTGGGACATACTGACATTTTTTCTGCCTTCAATTTTCCTGTCTCTAAAACAAATGCACACACACACCCTTACATGGCCCTTAATTTTGAGACCTTCTTCTTTAGTTTGATCATACATAAGATATGCTGCAGTCCTGAAGATTTTTCTATGTTTAATATTCAATTCAACTGTATGAGGTTGGAAATGAAGCATCTAGCTACAATTAGCAATAGAGAAAAATGCCTTAGAGTTCCACTTCTGAATTGTCAGTTCTTAAATGAGAAACCCACATGGATAACAACAGCTAGTAATTGTTTACACTTACTTCCTAGTATTTTGTTATCAACCATTCAACTTGATGTTCTTCAGAATCAACAAACAAACTGTACAGTTGCAACATTAAATCTATGAAGAGATATATCCATAACTTTATGGATTAATATTCTGAAACAGCCAAAGACAGAGCAGTCACCTATTAGGGGTGGAATTGGAAAGACGGGAACATCAAAGCAATTTACCTAAGACACTTGACAAACCCCACTTCCATAAACACCTTGGAAGCTACTTTAATCTAGAAATATCTTCGGTGACTGTGCTGATAACACAGCTCCCCTTCTCAGCTACCAAGCTCTTGGGTAAATACTTTAGCTGATGAAAACCGAGCATCTTTTTTAACATTATTCAAAATGTGAGAGTTTCATGTGTTTCCATCTTTCAATAAAAAGCATTAAAAATTCAGATCTTTTATATTCTGTAAGAATATTGATGCTATAAACTAGCAAGGCATAAGCAAGATTAACACCTACATTTGGTAAATGATATTTGTGGAATGGTATCTATGCTGCCATTCAATGAGACCTGGACAGGCTAGAGAGCTGGGCAGAGGGGAACCTCATAAAGTTAACAGAGGCAAGTGTGAGGTGCTGCAGCTCAGCACCATCATAGGTTAGGGGTTAGTCCGCTGAAATCCAGCTCTGTCCAGAAGGACCTGGACAAGTTAAAGAGCAGTATGTCCTTGTCCAAGAAGTCCAATGGTATCTTGGAGTGCTTTGGGAATAGTGTAGATCTAAAGGAGGTTCTTCTCCTCGGCTCTGGTGAGGCCATATCTGGAGTGCAGTGTCCAATTCTTTAACTCCCAAGTTCAAGTAAGGCTAGGAACTTCAGGAGAGGGTCCAATGGAGGAACACCCATGGTTAGGGAACAGGAGCATCTCTCTCATGAGGATAGGCTAAGAAAGCTCAGTTTGTTTGGCTTGGAGAAGAGATGATTGAGAGGGGATCTTATCAATGTTTACAAATATCTTAAACATATGTGTCAGGAGGATGGGGTCAGACACTTTCCAGGCATGCCTGGCAACAGGACAAGGGGCAGCAAGCATAAACTGAAGCACGGGAAATTCCATCTGAATATGAGGGAGAACTTCTTTACTTTGAGGGTGATAGCACTGGAACAGGCTGCCCAGAGAGGCTGTGGAATTTCCTTTTCTGGAAATATTCAAAACCTTCCTAATAATGATCTTGTGCAACCTGCTCTAGCTGAACCTGCTTTGGCAGATGGATTGGATTAGATGATCTCCAGAGGTTTCTTCAAACCTCAGCCATTCTGTGATCTAAATGATAATCAAGTGATTTTTTTCTGATTTTATTCAGGCTTTTGAAATTTATATTCAATAGCAGCAGCACTAGGCACTGTATAAATACTGGAGAAGAAGATACAGTGTTTAAGACACTTCTCCCAGCCTTCATGAACTTAAAAATCTTCACATATTCCTTAGAGTTAATATGCTGGTGTCTCAGGCAAGTAGTTGTAAACAAGGTCCTCACAAAGTACTCAAGGGTCAAAACTCTGCAGAGATATTTCAAGGCGCTTCAAAGTGCCTTTGGGAAGTCAGACATCTGCAAGAAGTAACAGTAGGTACCTGCCTCTCAAAGTTAGGAGTAAAGAAATGGAACATCATCAAACTGAAGTCACAGAGTCACAGGCAGACTAGCATACAAATTATTTTCATGTTGTAATGACTGAACATATTTGGCTTTCTCTCTCCTCTACTCATTCCCCCAACAGATTCATGTGGGAGGAGAAAAAAAAATAAGAAGCATCTTGTTTTACAGTATTTTCAGTACTGGCAATGGCTTCCAGGCAGAAAACCAAAAGAAGACTATGACAGCTTTAGAAAATGTATATATGTTCCTACAGTATTCATCTAAAATGCAAGTTCTGCCTGCAGAGGAAGGACTTGTCAAGACCTAAAACTTCCCAGGAAAAAGTACTAACATGAGGTTCTCCCTAAGATGTGACCATCTCAAGTTCAGTACACAGATCACCACTGCGACCTCCAGGCCATCTTGTTCAGGACCTCAACACGAGGGAAGGATGCATTCTTTCACCACTGTGTGCTTCCACTCCTGTAGTCCTTGGCAAGAACCTGGACTGTCAGCTAGTCCAAAGTGCCAGTGAGAGCTTCAGCTGCTCCCAGAGTTCAGCAGACACGCATGTCTCTGGCAGCTGGACAGTGACAAGCTCTGCCCTAACATATAACATATAACCAGAATTATACCAGTTTGCATTACTTCCTCTGAACCCTAAAAGCCCATGACCAGATGACACTAAATATAGGAACAGCCAGGATTGACAACTCTGAAAGCAAAGTCCAAGCTACCTCAAATACAGAGCTATCACCTGCATGCATCCACAAGCACCTAGTCAGCAGCTCCAAAAAATGCTGGCAAGCAGGCAGACTGCTCAGATATGCAAAGGTACACACACAAGCATGAGCCAGCTGCTCAAATCTATAACCCCAGAAGATGTTATGGATAGCTGTGCTTCTACCTTTGAATTTTTATTACTCTACTATGGCTGCTTTTAAGAAAAGCACTAAAGCTTTGAATTTATTTGTTCTAGTTTCCTTGCAGTTTTGTTTGTTTGTTTGTTTTTTGTTGTTGTTGTTGGTTGGTTGGTTTTTTCTCTATATTTATTTCAAGCACTATCCCTGTGCAAAAAGAACTAGACCACAATCAGCTCCCAAAAGGAATGTGATTAGGGTATTGCAGCAGGACTTAGAAATTACCAACATCTTACACAAGAACTAGCTTTCATGTTTCTCCAATCACTGCTACTCCCTCAAAAAAGGCATGAAGTCATCAGAGAGGGGAAGAAGGAAAACTGAACATACAGATGAAAAAAAAAAGAAATGAGGCAAGCAAGTGATGAAATGCTTACATCACTTCATGAGATGAACAGCCTCCCATCTAGTCTCTTCTTCACTTGATGCTATCCATCTATCTCTTGGTTCAGGGAAATAGAGAGGAGGATATAGCCTCTTATTGCTTTGCTAGAAGATGCACTCTTGGAAGAGGAAGAGAATAGCAGAGGGCCAATATTTCTAGAGACTGGAAGGATGGGTGTCTACTACTGCTCAGTGACTCATTGGCACTGAGCTTGGCTTCAAATAAAGGGAAACCTGAGCTCATATGATGTGTTGTTCTTCTGAAAATGCTCTTTCACTCTGGTTCATATGGCTGTTATGCAATTCTTCTACTAGTAAATAAAATCTCATTCATAGCTTTCCACAAGTATCCCAAAACATGAGCCAAACAGGTCATTGACAGATATTTACTAACTCAGTTACTCCTAGTTAATCCTGGACACCAGAAAAACTTTCTAACGTGTAATTTTTGGCACTTGATAAATATAGATTTTTTTTTTAATGACAGATCTAATCTACAAACTGCTAGGGTAGAGGAGAAGCAAAGAAATAAGAAAAAAAGATACTACAGCTTCTATAAAAGTAGCAGTAGACTGGAAGTGTTTTATATCAGTGCTGTAGTAAGCATATTCATACTCATTGTAGAAGCAAATGGGAGAATTCGTTAGAGATCCTCCAATGCTGTTAAAGCATACACTTTTCACAAGGAAAAAGTTAAGAATGTCACAAGTGGCAAGAGCAGACTGCAGAAGGCTTGTGCTGCCAAATGCTGTGCAAGAGGAAGATAAATCTTCCACATGCCCTGTGAGAAGTTAGAAGCACAGGTTCCCGATTAAACTCGATGCTATTCCTAAAGCAGACTACTTCTTTCTTTCTTTCTTTCTTTCTTTTTTTTTTTAAACAGCAATAGAAAATCTAGATCTTTTAAGCCTGCGCTGGCATAGGAAGGAGCAGCCCTCTGCGCGCCCGCGGGGTACTGGGATCCGCGGCCGGCAGCGGGGCGGAGGCACCGGCAGAGCCGGGCAGCGACCCTGCCCTCCAAAAGCTCCCGCCAAGACCCCGACAAGAGCAGCGGGACAGCCGGGTCTCCCGTCTGGTCGGAGGGAGAACCCTGAGGGTCCCCTCGCGGGAGGATGAACTCCATCAGGGCGCCCCGGCTCCGCTCCAGGGACCCGCGGAGACTCCTCTGCGGGCGGGCAGGGTGCGGGGCAGTGAACCGGCGGTGCCATCCCTCACCCCTGCGGGCAGCTGTCACTGCTCGCCACGCATCTCGGAAGGAAAACAAAGCAAAGCAAACAAAACATAAACTACAGAGTAAATGAAAACAGTCAGGCGGCAGCGACTCACCGGCTGCGTCCCCCCGCTGCTCCCTGCTCCCCCACACTGAGCAAATGGGGCGCTCCGGCAGTGCCCGGCGAAGAGAAGGGAGAAGTTCCCTCCTGTTGCGCCCCTCAGAGGTTTCCTCGCTCGGGCTCCGTCGGGGAAGCGCCCGGAGCCCCCCGCGCCGGGCGGCGGCGGCGGGAGCAGGTGGGCGCCGCACCCAAAGCCCCATCCACAGCGCCCGCCGCCGAGCGCACACCGACCCGAACCCGGACCCGCACCCGGACCCGCGCCCGCCGCCTGCGCGGTGCCCTCACCTCATGGAGAACCCGCGTCCCGCTACGCCGGCGAGGCTGTGCCGGGAGCCGCGCAGCCAGCGATCCGCAGCGCTGCCGAAGGGCGGAGCGGCGGCGCCGAGCGCCCCGGGACACTCGGGGGNAAGGGGTGCCGGGAACCACGGAATTGCCGAGTGTGCTGAGTTGGAAGGGCCCCGCAAGGACCACCAGAGTCCGACTTGTGGTCCTGCAAAGCACGCCACAGAGTCACAGCATGTGCCTGAGAGCATTGTCCAAGCACTTCTTGAGCTTGCTCAGGCTTGAAGCTGTGACCACTGCTCTGGGTAGCCTGGTCCTCTACCCAACCGTCCTCTGGGGAAGAACCTTTTCCTGATATCCAACTTAAACCGTCTCTGACACAACCTCGGACCCTGTCACTGTCACCCCACGGAAGAGATAGTGCCTGCCCCTCCTCTTCACCTCATGTGGAAGCTGTAACTGCAATGAGGTCTCCCCTCAGTCTCCCCCAAGCTGAAGGTGGGTGCCAGTCCACTGCCATTTCCGGATGCTTTAGGGTCTCCTTAGGATAAAGCTGGTGATGGGGCAGGGGGCGGGAAGAGGGGCTGCTTAAAGAAATACAAGTACTTCACAACATGAGGAAAGTCCTATATTCTCCCAAAAGCTTTCCTGTATGTCAAAGGTCCCTTTGTCAGATCTCTGGATAGAAGGGATTGCTAGAGACGAAAGAGAAGTGGACTACTTCTTGTTCAGGCTCCAAATTAATGGCTGGTGTAATGTTTGTCTTCATAGGACCTTAGCGGTCCGAGAATCACAAGTGGGCTTTATAGCAGTACCAAGGTTCTGATTCACTGGATTTGCCCTAGGAGTGTGTTTCCCATGTAAGCCAAACCTTTCTTCCCAAAGTTAAACCTCTGGAGTGCCTTTTCTTGAGTTTTCTGCCAAGCCAATGGCAAACCACCTTGATATCTCACCAAAAAGATCACCTATGCAAGACTTTGCACACTTTGTCTATGAGTTAACTTGTTAACTTGTTAAGTGAGGCTCTGTCTACCATCCCACCGCAATAGTCCTACCAGAGCTGCTTCCCATCTACTGATCCTACTGACCACAGCTGGGCTCCCTGGCTGAGAGGTTCTCCTTTAATGTATGTGATCGCTCTTCTGTATTCTCAACAGTATCCACGCCTTATGAAGTGGCAAACAGTACAGGGAGGAAATGAGCACTTCAAAATTTTTGGTCTTTATTGTAATAGTGGCAAATATTGTTATTAAACAAATACCCTTTATTATCGCCAGAAGTATACTTTCTTCTGCTAATCTGCAGCCCTTACCTTGGTCAATTTGTTCTGCATGTGTTTTATGTCCAAGAACAGCTATCGTTGTGCCAGCATGGTTTCTCTTATTTGTTTATGTTTTAATTTAAAAGACACACCCCAAAATGCTAATCTAATATAGTTAATGATAAGAACCTAATTTGCACAAAACCAATAAAAACAGGAAAATCAAACTTTCTCTGCAATGCTAGCTCATCAGATACAAAACATGTTCTATTTTCTATTGAGTTATCTCCCTGTTATTTTAAAAAGCCTAATACACATGCACAGTATTGTTAGAAAGTCTCTTGCCTACTTATAGCAACACCAGTCTGGGTAGTTACATGTGCCCAACCTGAAAATGTTAGTTAGTCATCATCTCCTGTATCTGCATAATTTGACCTAGTATGATTTTTATTTCCAGTCAAAATGCCAGTATATAATAAAGATGGAGTTTGGGTATGTTTGCACAGGATGTTCACATATAAAATGATATGTGAATAACTGACAGTACCTTCTGTCTACAGTATCATAAAATGTTCGGTTCTTGAGAACTGGAAAATACCATATTTCCTATTTCCCAGAGAAGCATTGTTTATCTATAAGCTGTGGACCAAGGTAAAGGCTCTGGGGTGTGTTGTGGCAGCACACTTAAATGCATGAAACCAATCTGATCTGTGTCTCACAACCTGACTGCCCTCTAGGTTACATGCCCTCCTTGCATGGAAGGCAGTTCTTTCATCTCTTCTTTCCTGAGCCCCCTTTTGGGTCCCCTTCTGAGGGCTGGGCATCTCCTTTTATTCAAAACACTCCCGTGTAATTTTGTGGCTGGAGCCTCTGCAGGCAGAGGACAAAGCTGGGAGCTGGATAAGCTCAGCTCTGTTCCAAATTTTGCCCTCCTTGTGGTACAGTACTCTGCTATAGTCATGTTTTTCCACCTGCGCTTCTACTCTGGGACAAACATAACTCTGATAGTTTCATTAAATGCTCTGCATAAGCTAACATCAGTTGTTAGCTTGATGGAGCGGACTAAATCTGTGGGGTGAAGTATATCCTACACAAGCAGCTTCCCTCAAAATCTAAATATTAACATGTCTGTGTGACATCCTTCCCGTGCCCCTCCATTCCTTTGTGCAACAGGCACAAAGTAGGCAGCAATAGGGGAGCAGGAGAGTACCCTCCTGTGCTCAGGTTGGGTACTCCTGTGAGAGGTTGCACTCAGTTTTGACTTGGAATTGGTTGCCCAAAGCAAGGATGTAATGAAACCACCTATGCATTCCTAGCCACTTCTCCAGAAGGGAGAGGCCTAGAAGTGGCTTAAAGGTGTCTCTAATCACATCTAATCACACTATCTTGATAGCATCTGCTAATTAGCTGACCTTGTCATAGTTATTTTTTTTTATGCTGCTCCTGGCTAGTTAATTTTGGTTTTTTTACCTGCTTCTGGCTACTGTCTTTCCCAGAACACAAAGCACTGGCCACATCTCCACCTAGAAATTATTTGCAAAGGAAATCACAGTCCTGAGCTGGCTGATCACTTCCTGCTGTCCCTTCAAATAGCCTAGACCTGTAGCTCCAAGTGTTGCATTTTCAATTCTCTTGTTGGACTTGTTCTGGTTTGATTATTTTTAATTGGGGTATAGTTAGATTTACTAATCTCACCTGTTGTTTTTCACTGAAGTACAATTTAAAGAAAGTTTAGGTTTAGATATTAAGACATGATTTTGTTTCCAGACTCTTCTTTGCCTACCGTAAAATATTTCTTTTCATTCTTTGTAGCAGATGTCCCCCATAAATGCAAGAATCACTGTGGTAACAAGTGAGACAGTTAAAAACTGTCATTTTTATCTGCTTCCACCAGAGCACTTTCTTTTTTTAATAACTTGTTAGCACAGAAAGGAGGTGATTGATGCCTCTTCGCAGTATGGTATGTTTAGAAAACTTGGTTGGGAATTTTTTTACTTTACTGTTTCCATGTTCTTCGTTTAGCAACAGCAATGAGCCTGACAGGGTCAACACAGGAAAACTGACAGTTACAGAAACTCACAACTGGAGTTGTTCAAACTGGGCTCTTAAATGAGACAGAATCCTCAGAGAGAGGAGAGCCTGCCTAGGGACTTCTTTTACTTTGAACTGAACTTTAAAAGCGTGAAGGGAAAATCCAGTTAGAGTTGCAGGGAATTATCTAGATTATTAGAACTTTCTCTTTCAAAATGGATTTTCTCCGCCTCCAACCATTCTTTCTCATGGTTTTTCCATCTGCACTCACCTTTGCATACCTTTCTGCAAGGAGCCCAAGTTTATAACTTGACCTCTTCACAGATCAGGTGACATTTCTTGGAAAGCTCCAGTGAGATTTTGTCGTTGTGATGATTCTTCCTGCACCACAGGGTCCTGCTTTGCCATGGCTTCAAGTGACTCCGTGAGGCTGGGCTGCTCTTTAAATCTGAGTATTCTTCCTCTGCCCTAGGAGCAGAAATCAGGAGCCAAGGGAGGAGGCCATGCTGTCTGTGTTGCTAAACCCTTCAGTGGCTTTGCAGCAGAGATCAGGTGAACCCTGGAGAGACAGCCCTGAACAGCAGCCTTACCTGAGTGGGGCTGAATAGATATTCTAGTTAGGAGAGAACAGAAATGTAGTTTACTGTTCTTTCCCTGTGACAGAAAGGATATTACCTGCCTCTGGTTATACTTTTCATCTTAGTTTGTAGCTACTTGAATATACAAAAGGAATTAATGCAGTCCTTCTGAAGTACAAAGAGTAAAAATTGTCTTCTTTTTTCTTTTCTCTTTCTCACATTATTATGGAAATTTATGCTCGCATGCTAGTGTCTTTGATATGAAAGTGATTTATGTAGGTTTAACTTGAAGGAAAAAGTTTGTTTGGCCTTTGTACCAACATCCAATGTAAAATAAGTTTATTTCATATATCTTCCGTGTAGGGACAAACTCAGCTTTGTGTTGCATGTAAGTGGGCTTGATGATCTAATGCAGCTTTCCCACAGAGCCTCAGAATTACTCCATAACATATTTAATTCTGAAAGTATTTTAAAAGTACAAGCCCATGGAAACAGCAAAAGAAAATTACACACTCCTTACACAAACAGACTATGCCTGAAATGGCAAAGCATCTATACTTTTTTAAATTTAAAGAGGAAAAAGTGTTTAATTTCTTCTCACAGAAAAGCTCATCAAGCAGAAAAACAACTGACCAAACAGACATCAAGACCTCTGGAGGTAAAGAACAAACCTTTGTTAAAAGCCTATCCCAGAATTAACAGTGTGTATTTCAGGTCTCAGTGCCATAAATACTGTTTATGAGTAGCATCTACTGCTTTGTCCTTGAGTTAGGACTGCTTTATTCCCTCTTGCACAGAACCATGGAAATTCTGTTAATATAGGCATGCTCAAGTTTCCTCCATTCTTCTACAAGAGAGAGGAAGATTCTCCTGTCTGCTTAGCCCCATAGATACAGATGGGAACCAGGATCACTTACGAGGAAATCCTCTACCCAGACCCTGCACCTAGAAGTTTCCCTGAAAGCTTGAGGGCTGAGATTTCTCAAAGGCTGGATGGGAACACCTGTGTGAAGCCACCAGACTACCAAAGACAGTGAGAGCACACCTTGAGCAGAGCTGGCTTCCACAAATCCACAAGTATTAAGGCCCTTTGAAGGCACACCACTGAAAGTCCTGAAAGGCCAGTTGCCCAATAGCAACCAAGAAGAAGATTACTCTAATCTGAAGATCATTAAAGAGTAAAAAAATCCTAGTATTTAATTACACTGTTGAGCACCTTGATTATGTTGTCATAGCACAAAAGTCAAAGCTGTTCCCACAGAAAGAGGTGGCTACATGCGGGTTGTACTGGTTTGAGAACAAAACCAGTGAGAAACTCCAAGTCAGAAATACAATTTATTAGGAAATAGGAAGAAAAGAAANGCCCATCAGCTTCTCCCCTTATTCCAGTTCCAGCAGATGGTGATAGAATAACACACTTTTGATTACATTTTGTACTGTAACCCATGACACGGGTATACACTCCACACAGGAGTGCAAGGTGTTGCTTTGTCTTTAGTCTTGCTCTAAGGTTCCTATTCCAGTCAGATTTTGTAAATCAATTTCCTCTTCCTATTCAAACCTGAAAAAAACACATTCCTGCATATTTTATATGACTATTTGCATTACAGAGAAGCCAAACACCTTGCAAATGGCATTTCAAACTGCCTATTTTTTGTCTTTGCTCTTCGCAGGATTTCTTAATGTGCTTGGCATCAGCAAGCTGAAACTCCATTTCTGTCCCATGCTGCATTCCCATGACAAAATTGCTGCTGCTGATTTTGTTGTGGAGGTTCAAAATATCTTATGTATTCTATCTTTGTTGACATTTTTCCAGGTTTTGGAAAAGAAGTTTCCTTACATCTCCAGAGTAACTGAATCTCACTTTGTCAGTCATCTGTTTTGTTTTTTAAAATGCTTCTCTGAGGCCGAGTGTTTCAGACCATATTAAAACTTGTATAAAAAGAGAAAAGAAAATCCAAGGATTCTTTCCACTGTATCATGATAATCAAACTTTGAGTCTCATTCATATTTGCATGCAAAGGCCCCTGCCTCTGCTGGGGTTGGTGTAAATGAGTGTCAGACATTCCTTTTTACTTCTCAGAGATGGCTACAGAATTTATCCTGGATCACAAGAAAATATATCAAAGGGTTGGAAAGTGGGATAGGATCCAAGTTTAAGACTGCGATTTAGTGTGGAGACATTGGAGATTTCTGCACTTTGCACAAGGACAGATATAAATCTTAGGTAATCCTGCTCCAGCAGAGAGGCTTTTCTTAAGGATTTCTACAAATGAAGCATCTAATTACTACCAAATAAATAGCAAACAAAGGAGTGAGAGTAAATCTTTCATATGGTGTAGCAGTTTTTAAAGTAAAAAACCCAAAACATCACAGAGGAATACAACTGTACTTAGAAGTTTATAAATATGGACCGAAGAGCAGAGTTGCATGAAGTGATGAGGTCTGGCTTTGGCATTATCCAAGTTAAAAAATGCCAAAGCCACATTATCCAGAGTATAAGTTCACTCTACTCAATAGAAATCACTCATGCTTTCTTGAAATTATTTCTTCAAAGTGATCTCTTCTGTCTAGTGGAGTTTTTCTCACATGAAATATCATGTATCTGGAGAATGCTTTGCTGAAATGTCCTTTATTCTCACACTTTTACACCGTGTGCCTAGTATTTTGCTTGACTATTCAGTCTCACGCACTTCACTGCCTAATGCCAAAGTAGCTTCAGTTCATCTGTTTAGCAGGCTCCTCTGGCCTTGAGAGAAGAAATAACTTGCCTCCCATGGAATAATCCACAGGATCACATCATCCTCTATGAGCGTTGTGTCAAATGGTCAGTGGTCACTTTCTCCATCCCACACACTCACCCATCCTTCATGACCAGTTGGAGATTCAAGGGTCTGTGGCTGAGTCTAGGCCAGATAACCCATGTTCTGCTTTCCAATTACACCAAACATACCACAAGCCTTTATTTTCTAGGAACCATTAGGTCCCTTGTGCACATCAGTGTAAACACCATGTGGTAGATGTGCCAATCTGATGCTGTGTTAGATGTGCTCAGACTTAAGGCAGATCCTGTTTATGCTGAGAGGTTTATGCCCAAATCCATTAATAATTACCCTGAAACCATAGGCTGTTATAAATGATGCTATGCAGAATTCATAGAAGTTAAGGCTTTTATCTTCAACTTCTAACTGGGATCAGCAAAATCTTCAACTGTCTTCCTGTTGTCTTTCAATAAACAAAATGTACAGATTTCAATTTGCTCCTACCAGTTCTTTATGAGGTAAGAATTTTTTTTTTTGAGTTTTAACTGCTGCCCAAGAAATGAGAAAAAGGCTTTCTTTTTTTCTTTTTTCAAGAGTGGCACTTACGCAGAGAGATTTGAATTTACAAAAGGTTCTGGTAGTACTGACCTCTAAGGAAATACAGAGCCTGGCTCTGGGACCTGTTAGCTTTTGCCCTAGGAACCAAAGTCTGTTCTGGCAGGTTGAAATAGTGAGAGCCCAGCTGACAACATGGTGCTGCTTTCAGTTCCTTTAGTTTTCAGGATTAATAAGAATCATTAAATACAGACATTTGGAAATTTTTTCTAATCTTCCTTACTTCTCATGCCCTGAAAGTAAGAATACGATTACTGAGAGATATGGATACAGTTTAATAATCAATTTTTAAGTATGTTTAAAAATAAAAGACAAGAAACCATAGCCTGAGGTTGAAATTATTACTGGAAGGAATGGAGCCATTTACAATAAAGTATAATAATAAAGCACAAAAATACTTAAGAAAGAATTGCTTGCTTGGGTATTTGCTTGTCATTTTATTTTACTCTGCATTTTGAAAACTCATAACTTTGCAAATAAACAGTGCATACATATTAGCAGTAAAGATGTCAATTGCATTTAAGGATCTGAGTAGCAAAATTACAGCTGCATTTGGATGCTAAAGAGTGGAGACAGATGGATACAGTACGCTATTTTTCTTCGAACATCAGATAGTTTGTGATTGTTGGAATGAAATAAACCCCAAGTACCTTAAAATAATTTTATTGCCTTTTCTCAGTATTTGCTTCTATAATCATATGCAAAACCAAGATGTTTTTCTTTAGAAAATTTAAAGAAAGGAAGAATCTTGAGGATATTTGTGCACATGAAAGCTGACAAAATGGTTCCTAAGCCATCATTTTCTGTAATTTTATTTTAAAAGAAGTGTAGGTCACCTTCCCCCTTTTGCCAAATTGGTCTTCCAAACTCCACAACTTAATTTTCTCTAGGCAGCTATTCCTGAGGAGCCATATTTAAATGACATCACTAAATGGTGTACTAAAGTTATTACTTGCAAATATTTTAAATGAAGATGCTAAAATCTCAGTATTTTGATATATTTGTATTTTCTGTCATTAGCTGGTCCCATACAGGATCTTGGTCCAGAACTGATTTCCTGCTGGGCAAAAGTCTTAGCTTCTGCTGTTCTGCCTTTTGGATCAAGTTTCATAAGGTTCTTCTTCTCATATTAGATATTCAACAAGTTTCAGTTTGGGTCAAAACATCACAATTACATTAAATTACTCCTAAATTCAGGCTTGCTATTTATTCCAGAATCCTGTATCTGATGTTCTAAGTCCTGTTTGTGTATGAAGTAGTATGCAGAATGAATCACATTCACCATTATTATATCTAGATGATGCATTATTCAAAGGCTGCAGTGAGATAGTATCTGGTTGGAATGAGAGGCAGACTGGTGAAGATTCAGTCTCTGGTACCAACTTCATCCTTCAACACACCCAGTGCTCTGAGAGCTTTATTTGAAGCACTGTATATTGTAGATAAAGCAAATAGGTCCCTTTGCCTTGAGAGTTTTTATTAATCTAACTCATGGAAAGAGAGGTTCCCTTTGTAATGGCAGTCTTGCCTTTGAATTTCATGCTCACTTTTATTTCTGCCAGAGCTTTCATGCAGCTTTTGAACTTCTCTTCACCTCTCTTTCTCAGTACCACACCTTAGGAAGACTCTGCTCCCAGTTTCAGGCACCTGAGTGTCCCACATGCTGTCCTTCAAAATATGTCAAATCAGACCATTTTTCCATCAATAAGGAATGAATATTACACAATGGATAGCAGGACTCAGTGACATGCACCTTCCCAGCTGTGACAATTACTGCCAATGCCTGCTTTAGCAAGACATTTGAGGCTTAGGCCTCCATAGTTTCACTACACTATTTGGGAGTTCTTCCTTCAGACAACAAACATTTGGCCATGTCCCCTGAGCAAACTGTCTCCAAAACGGGTGGTTCAAAGACATCCAAAGAGCAAATTTCTGATTTAGATTCCTATTATAATCTCCTCCCATGCCTCCAAGAAGTTGGAATGTTTAAGAGGCATTTGGGATAGGGGTTCTTCTCAATTGAATTGATCCCTTTTCTATGGTGACCAGTGACAGGGTCTGAGGGAATTGCGTCAGAGGAGATTTGGGCTGAATATCAGGAAAAGGTTCTTGGGAGATTTAGTCTGAATATCAGGAAAAGGTTCTTCCCAGAGGGTGGCTGGGCAATGGAACAGGCTGCCTAGGGCAGTGGTCACTGTACAAGCCTGGCAGAGCTCCAGAAGCATTTGAATGCCCTCAGGCACATGGTGTGACTCTTGGGCTGTGGTGTGCAGGGCCAGGAGCTGGACTTGATGATCCTTGGGTGTCTGTTCCAATTCAGCTGATTCTGTGATGCACCAGAGTTGCTCTTCAAGTCAAACCAAAATGATAGGAATTAACTCTATACCTACACCAAACCACAATGTGAATGCAGACACAGTACAAGCTTCCTGACTTATTCTAAATGTGATTTCTTTAACCCAGTTTAGCAACCAGAACTAGGACATTCCCTTTATCTTGTACACTAAGCAAATACCTGTCCCAATCCTCTCTCTGCATGTGAGGAGGAAGGATTGAATCCTACACATGCATGAGAGCTGTATCAAATTAAATTGAATCCATGCCATGCCAATAGGTATTTAGGTCTCAGTTCAGATAATGATTGAGTGAGATTGCCATCAGTATTTAGTGGAATTTAATCCACAAAGTAGCACAAAATTCTGCATGCACCTGGCATCCAAAGAAGTATTTATTCATCAGGAATGGTTTTGTGCTTCATTAATTCAGCAGGTTAGAGAACAGTGGGGTGTTCCTCATGAAAGGTATAATTGGACTAAGAAAATTTGTTTAAAATACACTTAATTATGTTGCAATTTTTACCTGACCTCAGTAAAAAACATTACACAGTTTATAACTGTTTATGCTCTTGTTTGGGATTTTTTATTTGTGGTTTTGGTTCGGTTTGTGTTTGTGGTTTGTATTTTGTTTTGGTTTTTTTTCCCACTTCTTCCTGTACTGTATAGGTGGAGAATAGTCTCTTCCCTTCAATTTACTGTCCATTTGTGATCAGTCTCAGGGTAAGGAGATTAGCACAGTTCTGCTTTTGCGTTTCTTGCTGTATATGGAATTGCATTTAACATCAACACTTTTATTTTCTGAGGACATTTATTCATCAAGAACTTTGTGAAAAAAATTACAAAAAATTACAAAACCTTAATTTAGTGCCAATTTAATCTAACACAATAGATTATCTACTCATTTACAGGCATTATTTGTATTGTCTACATTTTTAATTCCTTCAGAGTGGATCAAATTACATTTTCACTGCTTTTCCTGCCTTGGTATAAATAAGAACCTATCCATGTGCTGCATTTTTTTGTTTAGCTAATATTTCATAGGTCTCTGGTTGAGGAGCCAGCTCTGCTTCCATTTATATGGTTACAGCTCATAGTAACAGTAAAGGCTGAATCCTTAAGTATTATCTCATTATTTAAACTGATTATGGGAGTGCTAACAAAAGCTGAGTAAGCACTGAATCCTAAGTTCCTGACTATATCCTTCACCAGCATTCCAGCCATACCAGTGTAGATGGCAGATTTGAAATCTTCTTTTAATTGGTTGCGGACTTTTAATTCTCCTTACTTACCAATGTGGAATCTATGGCCCTCAAAACAAAATAAATTAAGTGGAAACCCTAATAATCCAAAATCTTGATGTACCGTTAACAAAGAGCTACTTATCTGATTATGTACTTGTTCTTTGGGTTAGGTTGCATCACCAAAGACCAGCTCAAAACTGGCTAAGCACACAGCTAAGCCAGCCACATCTTTGCACAAAAATGTTATAAT